>LQNS02278175.1:1201289-1233759 GCA_001587735.2 Parhyale hawaiensis | reverse complement strand
TCTATTAATTGCCCTCTGAGTCGTCTTTGCTCGAGAGAGATCAGACCCAGTTCCTTTAGGCGACATTCATACGGCTTGTTTCGCAGCTGAGGTATCAATTTCGTTGCTCTGCGTTGGACTCATTCCATGCTATCGATATCTTTGCACAGATGTGGCGACCAAAATTGAACAGCAAATTCTAAGTGTGGCCGCACTAGTGCCTTGTACAGGGCAACGATGATGTCCTTGGACTTATATTCAAACTTTCTGGTGATGAATCCGAGTACTTTGTTTGCCATTTTCACACTCTTGTCAACTTGCTGACTGTGTTGTAGTTTGTTTGTAATAGTGATTCCCAAGTCACGTTGTTGGGTGACAGGAGCCAATTCTGTCCCATTCATTTTCAATGGAGTTGAAGAGACCCATACATGTACTATAAAACAAATGGTGAATAAAACGTTGAATATCTGAGCTGTCACACCCGCCAGTCATGCGAGGGAGAAAGATCACCATTACGTCGAGTAGCCGAAGCGTTCCCTGTCACAAAAATATTTTATAGTTCGCAAAGGAGCAGCAGCGCAGTATTTCCCGCATAATGTACCAGTTGTTGCCTTACGTTATCGTCCAGTACGAAATTATAACACGCATACAGATATGCTACTTAATTACTCTTTAGCCCTCCACGAAAATTTGCGCGTAAATTATGAGATGCGTTACAACTTTATATTACTTCATGAGCTATCAATAATATTATTACTGCTAATCATAACATGGTCCATTCTGCATTGCAACTTAAATAACCTACCAGATTGACATGTGTCCTAACTTCCCTTGTCTCAAAGCTTGTTCACGTCACAAATTAGTTAGAGCGTTTGTTTTCTTTCGAGCTTCTTGTTTGTTGTCGCCCAGTACAGTATATTGGCGTTCAACAGGAAATTATGGTTGCCAAACCACCTGAGAACCGGCGCCACGCCCTCTATTGCAACTAGAACGTGCCGTCTTGTCAGAAGCCCCAACGCTCCTCCAATTGCACTAATTGAAGCCCCATCGACCGCCTCGCATATATGGTAGAGACGATACTAGTCTCTCCCTTGCCTTCCAATACAACCAGCTGAAGCTTCTCGTCTATTAGTCTTGCTATTGGTGCAAGATTGAAATCGAAATCTCTAGCAGGGTTGTGCTGAGTAACGGCGAGTGCTTGTATGGCTTACATGTTGTTTCTTGGCCGAGATACGGCACGAGTGTATATTGAGCCATGTGAATAATCAAATTAATTGCAAGTATTGAGTCGTGTGAGGTAAGGTACATGCAAACTTGCTGGATAGTGGATACTATAATGCGTTGGCTTTCAACAAAGTTTCACACGAACGGATTGATTTTCATTCATTCAAATCATAGTTGCCTAAACCAGAAATACTTATTTATCAAAAAAAATTAATAATTGTCAATGGAAAAATCAGCACTACAACGTATCGTTGGTAACTGCAGTATTGTTTGTACATTTAATTTTCAGTATTAGTAATTAGCAGGATTTTTGAGCTAGAGAGCAGCCTGAAGCAACTCAGGAAAATATTCCTGAATTCTTGAGACACTGGTGAATAATTTACTCTAAACTTATTTTAAAGCTAAAAATCAATTAATATCACTAGTCTTAGTTTCAGCATCCTGTGAGAGCAACATATCGTCGCCATCTGAACGAATAATTCTTGAAAATTCTACAAGAATATCCTCGTTAGTTCTTCCCCCGCTTCTTAAGTTTACTGATGCGTTTCTGATGGTCTTGTTGCCAGTTATCGACAAAGTAGTTTTATGCCGCACGTTTCAAATTCTTACATGTTATTTTTTATCGATACGTGAAAGCTCCATCATAAAAGGTCTCCGCTCGTACGGTACTCATTTGTCACCAGCAACAATTTTTGCCAGCGAATCGTTGCAACGTCAATATAGGGTTCTTTAAGAATTTCAAGAACGTTCATCATTCACTAAATATTCATTGTGATTGGATGGAGCATGACGCTGAAATCGATATAACATAAATTACCGGGAGTTTCGCAACTATTTTACACTATTGCATTTACAAATCCATAAGCAATATATCAGCATGAAAGTTTGAGAACAGTTTTACTGCCTTCTGCTAATTGCTTCAGCATTGTGCAGAGCACACGATACTGCTGTGACTAAAGAATTAGATACCTTGAGTTACCTTGAGAGTCTTCGGAAGAAGTCCATGTGACGTTGCTCACATCACCTCAAGTGTGTGGAGTCACTCAGCTGGGTGTCTTCTGTGGTGCTGCAGTTTGCAACCAAAGAGAGAGCCAGCAGCGAATTATCTCCACAGTGCACGTAACCGCTGACCGCTGGTCTATCTGGTATTCTTCTTAAAGGTGAATCCAGCAAATTTTCTAACTCTACAGTTTTGATATCAGTGGCGTTTCGAATATGCCGAGGCATTTTGTTAAACAATCTAACTTGGTCACTATAATAGTAAAGTTTACGTTGTTGTTGAATGAAGAGTGGTATAGTTCTAATATATGTTTACATATTTCTAAAGGATTTCTTCCTGTTTTAGTTGGCGCCTGTTACGATACGATAGGAGAAGAAATAAGTTTTTTTTTTACTTCTTCATACTTGTTCGCCATTTCCGATTCTCCTCGTCGTGGTATTTTGCTAGCCTGCTTTCGAGTTCTTCCGGTTTTCTCTGCAATACATGCAATGACTTTTGGTATTTGATCAATTTTGCTCTTTCTTAAAAAAAAAACCTTGGCGACCTCTATGGTGGTGATTTTTATGATATTTCATTCAAGTTAGCGGTGAAATATTTCACTCATTATTCCAATAAAACTTTTTCGAAAACTTCTTCATGACTTCACCTCGAATAGAGTCGTTTAGAGAAGGGGTTCCAGCTTTTAGACTGTAGTTCAGCGTTCAAACCGTCCCTATTTATTTCTTTATTCTAAGCATGTCACTTGCGAAGACTCTTCATGTTATTCCGTCTATGATTTTTGAAGTCTCTTGCTTAATAGGTACTGAACTTGGTTGTGATATCGAGTTGGTGTGATCAGACAAACTTGTATCGTAGATGGTAGTATTCTTCACAAATTGGGTAGTCTGTACGTAGAGGAGGTCTAAAACATCGCCTTTTCTTATTGGCAGAGAAATCATCCGAAATAGGTAGTGTTGAGCAATAATTTGAAGTAAATAGGGGTGCTTGTTCCTCCTCATGTGTTGTCTATGAAAGATTTTCGCTGAACAAATAAAGTTACCCTTTGAATCTAGTACTTCGAGTTGTAGCCATTTTAGGGAAGAAAAGTCGAAGTCCCTCGTAATAATTAAACTGTGCTCACTTTCAAATCCACTGCAAAGTGTCTGAATATTTTTCAGGTAATTCTGCAAATTTCTCTTAAGCACAATTCGATGTGGATAGCACACCACGCAAATAAGTTTATTTTATCCGTTGCTTCGCACATACTATTACAAATTTTCTGTTAACAATGCGAACCAAGCTGTTCGTTTCCATACAATATGCGACTCTGCCGCACCTTCGGTTTGTCGCGGTTACACCGGTGCAGAGTACACTATAGTTTTCCAAGTTCTCATTCAGGTGAGTTTCAGTAATTGCTACCAAGATAGAAGATGCTTCACTTATAGTTACAGAATGTTTAGAGCATTAATTTTTTTAAATAATATTATCAGATAAACAACTCATATTCTGCAATGCTGCAAGCTCTTGAAATGTCTAACGATGTTTGAATAGAAGCAATAGCATCAAAAATAATTGTATTACTACCTAAACCGAAATCTAATGTCCGATTGTTGAGTTAACTTTCACCTGCTATTTACAAACTTAGGGTACGTATATCATTACAAAATCAACTATGAATATTTAAACGTACTTCTTGAATATTTGACGTTATTGCCTAAGATAGGGCCGTTATTTATATTGTTACGCGGTATTAATGTGTTTGATTGTAGAGATTTTGTCCTGATTTCAATGCCTATTAAAATGTATTTAGGACAATGAGGGATTCCAAAGCAGTGTGCACGAGAAGTGACTGATCCGCTTTTATCTGGACACGTTCTCATATTTTAATGGTAGAAATAAAATTTTGCAATTTCCTTGAAAACAGTATATGTGTTTTTTTAATATTATTATGATTTGAATAGGAATTTTTTATAACAAGTGATTTAATGCACATGCAGTTTCTGTAAATAATAGCTAAAGCATATCAGACGAAATATTCCTTATTATAGTCTGACCATTTTATCAAGGCAGTTCGGTCGTGGTGAAATTCCCCTATAGCGTTGACAATTCTATGGGTATTTTCCGAGATTTTGTTCGGCCCGTATCTTAGCCCCGCCCACTACCTGTAAATAGAGAAATCTCCGAAGTACCCATAGAATTGGCACCGCTACAGAGGACTTTGACCACGAAACAACTGCCTTGATAAAATGGTCACACCATAGCTCAGGTTAAGAGTTAAGACCACTACAGCTAGTAAGCTAGTAAGTGTGACATTGGGCATTAAAATTATTCGTAATAGGGTTAGTGCACTTATGCAGTTATTCTCTCACTTTTTCTGGTTATAGTGTATTTTATGAACCGCATATGAAAAAAAACAATAAATGTATGCCACTGTTCGTTTCCTTTACATCCACTGTCTAAATTTAGCACCAGCACAGCACGCCAAAAACGCCTGTTCTGAACAGTACAATGAAAATTACCGCAAGTTACGATTCCAAATTCTTACTTTGGCTTGCCGCTCCCAAATTGGAGTGGCGTCACAAACGACTATTGCCACGCACAGGCACTCGCAGGGGCAATATGAGAACTCTCGTCTAGTGTTCTAGAAGCTAAAAGCCATTCCTGGGCAGAGCCACATTGTACCAGCTGGCATTATAAGTGGCCTCTTGACTGCACTTTTTGTGGCCAGCTGTGGCTTTATTGCCATCGATGTCCACCGGGACAATGAGAGCAATTGGCAAATGCTTAATTTTTCCAGTAGCTGTGATTGAGCTAATGAGTAATGATAGGTGCTGGTGATAGGCTACCAATTGCCTCGCTTTGAAGGTAGGCAAGTGGTAGAAGCTGAACCCTATGTCGATCAGAATCAATTTCTCGTAACATTGCCAACAAAGTTATTGCTATGTTAGTCTAAATTTTGGTTTCTGCGCTTTAAAGCTGAATTCCTTTTGTTTTCTAAGGGATAAAAATTGCTGTGAGTAGAGCTATCTTGAACAAAGCTAAATAGGTATCAATGGATAACAATGAAGGTATCCAACAATGCGCTCATTTTTGCTCATACTTGTTTTGTGAAGTGGAAATTTCAGACTGCGTAAAGATGTTAACATGCTTTCAATATTATCATGCGAGTGGCCATCCATAATGGCGGCTTCATCTGAACGAGAACAAAAGGCGTTAGCCTTATGATTATTCTTTGATGGTTAGTAGCTTTGTTAATGCCATTAAATGAAATGGAAAATTCGTAGACTGGCGCAGACGACTGTAATAAATGTAGCTAGCCGATAGGCTGCCTATTATTGTTTCGTTGAAGTGAAGGCAGTCAAACGGTACTGGCTTAAATGCTCTCTGATCAATAACTCATTTGATAGCATGAGAATTAACCGTGACATCTATAGCTTAGCCGTGATAACCTAAGTGGTATGTAATCACATTAGAGGCTCCGGAATAAAGAATGAAACCTTTATGGACCTCCAAAGAAAGCGTTCATCTCAGAATCCGTGCTTAACAAATTAGGCCTCCAAAATGTATCATCAGTTGATATGTTGAGCATCTCAATAATGTAGAATTACTAAGCTACATTACTGGTGCTGCCTAATAACTAATAAGTTGAACTTCCTGCCTGTATCCTCAGCAGTAGAATGGCAAGTAGGGTTGCTCTCTTATTACCGCAAAGGTCAGGCGTTCTGTTCCCATGCCAGAGAAGTTATACTGCGAGATGATGCAGCGTCAGCATTTCTTCTATGCATCGGACAGAAGTCTATGCATCTCCGGTTATGTTACGATGGTAAGATGGCAATAACATCGCTCCATCGGCATCGGAACGAAAAATCGCAAATTGTTTCATCGGCGATGACCTACGATGAAATAACCGCCCTCGATGGCCATCGAAGGGCGTCACAATCGGCGATGGACCATCGCATTAACACATTCCTATCTGATAAAAGGTGCGAAATGTAAGGCCCAGGTTATGAATTGACATTGTTAGATCTGGGAAATGTATTAAAATAAACTTTGTAACTCCCTTTATGTATTAATGTCACTTAAAAAATAAATGTTTCAAACTCGTAAGTCTGTTTTTCTGTAGCTTTAGCCTTATTTCATCGGCATCGGAAGCACAACCGATGACGATGCCCATCGTATGGCATCGCCGATGTATGTTCAGTCATTTCATCGAACCATTTCTTCCTGATAACACCATCGCCGATGGAGAAATTGGCCATCGTCGATTGTTGGATGCGATTTCCATCCGACGATCGTTATCGCCGATGGATTTTTGCTATGTAACAGTGTAGTTTTTCCGATGGCAACGGTCCACACACCATCTCCATCGTAAAATCGGAGACGGCCATCGTGCCAGGCTCTGGAAATGTAGACGATCGGAAGAGGTAGTTGCTAAAGACCCTTAATCTGTCTGCAACGTCACGGCTCAGATAATTTGTGGTCAAATGCAGCCGTTAACTCCGCTGGGCCACAGAGGAAATTTATCTGCTACACACACTAGCATACTTCGTCCCGCCTTCTAAAATAACCAGCATTATTATGAAAACATCCTAGTTGGGGTGTATGTTCAGGGTGATTTTATTTTTATCTTTATCCAGCTGGTTGCAGCTTCTAGCCATCGGCAACTACTATCAGTGTAAATTAGTAACGATAAACTAGAGTTCACTGATGGCTACTGCGCAATAGAGCCCAACAGTCAATCATTTAACGTTAAAAAGGAATCACCGTGCAGCAAAAACTGAAAAAATTGCAATAAAAATCTCCATCGAAACGCAAAAAAAAAAATGTTCAAGCGACCTGCAGCTACGAAATTCAATACTTTCGGCCAAAGTCTATCGAACTGCAACTGAAAATTATAGCTACATCAATTCACAGTCAAACATTCGAACTGCAGTCCAAAAACCCAACAACGAACCTAGTGACGTCAAACGGGCCTCATTTGAAAAATTCAGGCCACTTACGCAAAAAGCGAATAAATTTCAGTTGAAATATTTCCGAAGTGCAGTAAATTTAACGAGCAACGTGTACGTAGTGGAATTGTCCAATTGCCGAACTAACTCTATTTCCTAACAAACAGTTATTATTTGATGGGATTATTATTTTCACCTATCTAATATAACTGTTTGTCTGGAAATAGAGTTAGTTCGGCAATTGGGTAATTCCGATATATTATCGTTTTAATCTCACATTTTCGCCATATATTTTCAGTATCGTGTGCACGCTGTAGTAACACCAGAAACGGAGAGAAAAATCTACTAATAAATCAAACAAAAGGCACCTCATTGCTCTGGTCCGCAATAGCTCCATCTCTCTAATTCGTTCTCAACTAATTAGGCGGCAAAATTACTTGGGCTTCTGCCCACAGGAAAATCTAACGGTCAAGAAAAAGGCATAGGATTTGAAAAGTAAATGCACCAATTATTTTCTAATTTAGGCTTATGACAATAAATAATATTATGTTTTTCAAAATGGAGATATATGGTAATGATCTTTGAGTAGTTTTCATTCATAATACAAAATTTCAATAATCCACTAAGTAATATTAACGTATTGATTGCATAACTTAATATGGAAGTGATACGAGTAACTGTGTAATTAAATAATTTACTAGCATACTTTGATCTCTGAAATAGCAAGAGACAACCGTGCTACGGTCGAACACAAATCATATTTATGTCCAGGGCCAAAGATTCCCAGAATAGCGCACTGTCCCTGGGGCGCACTGGTGCGCAGTGAGGTGTTGCCAGATGCGCCTCGAGAAACTTAAAATAATATAAAAAGCCACGTTTTTATTACGACCGTCTAAGATGTTATGCGACTCCGGTAATATATGGCTAATATTTCCGTATAAAAGTTTACTATTTCGGTATGCAGTGCACCTAAAGGTTTTAATTGCATCGAAGAGACGCTTCGAGCATAAATGTTCGGGGTTTGATATTAACCTGTGGTGGGAAAGTTTGCATGTTACCAATTAGATATAGAGAAGAAATACAATATTACTATCCACTTACATATGGTAATGTTATCGATTGCCGCCCCAGCAGGCCTCAGCCTGATAAAAATGAAAAGCCAGCACTTCAGCCTTACTGGGCTACCATGTAGTTCGTAGGCCTATATTACATGTCACTTCAAGGATGTAAAAAAGTTGAAACGGCACCACGACCCCTTGCAAGCTACTTGCATATAGTATTTGATCTGAGATTGCGAATGATAGGCGACGTTAGGTCACCGTAGCTAGCCCATTAGGCACTCGTTCAAATGAAAATTAAAAGAAGACCATTCGGGGGGTTTCTATCAATTGTTTGTCTATTGGTTTAGAAAGTACGAGTAGTGTGTTACTATATTCCCACCGAATGAAAAATATTTTTTTGCTATTTTTTCATTGAAGGCAACAAAACTTAGCAAGCACTTTGCATGTAATCTGATCATAGTTTTATTAAAATATTTTATCTACATCATATAAGCGAATATTTTCGCCATCAAGAGCATTCCCAAGTCCTGACGAGAGAAATAAATTAGTAATAGTGATGCTGGATCAATTCAAAAAAAAGGAAACAGAAGAGGAAGCTGAGGAGGAGAAGAAGAGGCAGAAAAAGATGGCTACAGTCTTATCATCTGCAGACAGTAGGGAACTGAGTGCCGCTATAGAAATCGGTTTTGCATTGAGAATAAAATCCGTTTCCAAAGAAAACATGTTTGGTCAATTTCTCCACTCGCAACAGGGTCATCTTCTGTGCTCAAGATGTCATTGTGTTTGCTCAGGCATCACACTGTAGACTGTACAGGCGGATGCTTTGGTGGCAGCGCAATCACTTCAACAAAGACTTTATAGCAAAAAAGCTCAACACTTCCCTTTCTGTTTACCCGTGCCGTATCATGGCTACGCAACTGGCCTTATTAGAAATGCCATCTGCTGCCTACAGAGCGAATAGAATGTGATAAAAAATAAAAACCCGTAGGTAGATATGATACGGGGGAAATGATTCATATTTGAAGCCAAATCTCTAAATTTGTTCTATCTACTATTAAAGAGCGTGACACAAAAGATAAGTAGGTAGGTACTAGCATATTAATATATAGACTAGCTGGACCAGTGAAACTTTCGCGGCTTTGCAACTCTTTCAGACGCACCCGTGAAACGTTCATATTTTGCATGGTAACATCACACTTATTCTTCAATTCAAGGACTCGATGTGTGATATATCAAGTCCATCCTCTTGGTTGATAATAATATCCATAATTCCCTGCTGTGGAGTATCCAGGGGAAGATCGTGGGGGACGCACTCCCTCCCTAAAAAGTTACACGCGCCCTTCACTGAAAATGAGGCCTTGAAAAATGTACCGCTTAGGGCCTAGCTTTTGTGTCTCATTCCCCCCCCCCTTCCCTTTGAATTTTGCTAGCACTCTTAGTGCCCACGCCCACATAGAAATTTTTCAGATCCCAAGCCGTTCATTCAGAAGAGCCCAGGGGCATTAAAATCATCAAAAATACCTTGCTCAGCTGCCCATGACTGCTGACCTCCGCGTATCATTGAACCCGTAGAATATTTACTCAAGTTAGCAGAACCCGTGAAACGTTCCCTGTCTGGCTTAAGGCGCTTCAGATAGATCAGTGGAACCTTCACATCGTACCATGGCAATTCCCCGTCAACATCACAATCAACACCGAGATTCGATGTGTGATATCTTATGCGACCAGCCTTTTTGCTGATAATAATTACTGAAGCTGCCCTTGTCTAGGTGGCCCGTGGATTATATTATAAGTTGCTCTGTCTAACTGGACCCGTGGAATTCCTTTGGTAGTAAACCACGGTACAGGTTCCCAAAGATTTATTCTTAGAAATTTCGGGCATAAAAACAATTAAAAAGACCTGGCTTGTGGCCGAAAGATAAGTCACCAGCCGTATCACAGATACGCCAGCTTCCCGAACTGAATAAAGCTCGAATTTCCTTCTATCTATCTATTAATGATGAAGAGCGTGACACAAAAGGTACGTACGTAGGTACTAGCGTATTAATATATAGATTAAGTTTATTGTCGATTTTGTATTGCATGCATTACCTTCTTATTACCACGGACTAAATGCGCAACTTAGCTGTTGCTCTATTCCCCATGGACCATTGATGTAACCCAAATTTCCTACAGTATCCCTTGTTTTTAAATTTAGCTCTTACAGTGACACACTGGCTCTGAGTTCCCTCATGGAATTTCTCTGGCAAATTTTAAGCACCGCGTTAATTTTGCATCGCCGTCAGAATATTACCAGGAAAATTCTGCAGCCGGCTTCTTCCAGAAAGATAACCGGCCCTCCGTGCGGCCAGCCTAAGAGACTCTCGGCTATCAAAGTTCCGTCGTATTTTCTGCGTCAAAATGAAAAGAAAACAAGATCAGGCTTTTTCAGAAAACGAGCTGAAATTCATCCCGTTAATTATAATATTTGTCACAAGGAAGTGGCGTACGGCGTTGGGCAAAATTAATTAAAACTTTAGCCGTGGAAAATAGATCGCTCAAAAAGTCTCCTGCGGCAAGACCACTGGTAAGGCAATAGATGACTATGTCAAGTCTCTACAATTATTGACTTACTTCTCAGTCGCCCTCTACTGTATAAAGAATAGAAATGGGGTGAGTACATAGCCTCATATTCGACTGAAGAGAGTGATCCTCTAATATGACAATTGGGGGCTTGTGACGTCATTCAAGTTCTGTTGAAATAATTTTAATACTTCAATGAAACCCCAATTTCCTTCTCTCTCTTGCGTCGATCTGCTCTGAAAAAAAAATATATAATCTTTTTTTCTTCCTTCATCTTCTACCCAATTTGTGGATATTGAGCTCAGTGAAAGTAGAGAAGTACGTACACTCTTGTATATACTTCAGACGTCTCCTATGCAGTACCTAGATTTTAACTATCGGTAATGGAACGGCCCCTTTGTCGCTCAACGAGTTTATTTGCTCTTCTCTAATTTTTCAGATAGGGGCGAAATGATCAACCAAACAACAAACTGTGCACTATTACATAGTGCGATAGTAAAGAAATTCCCACGCAGTTATCTTACCTTAGTAATATCAGTTCATCTTCGGCCGAGATCCGTTGGTATGATACCCACAACCGGCTATTTTAAGTGCACTTCATGACCATTGGAAGTAGAGTAAAGTAAAGTAAAGCTCTCTACCAAGAAGCGCATAAGTAGCTAAGTAGGTTGAAAAACGCTCAACTATTCGCAGTCAAGACGTAAACTTGCTTAGATTACTCTTGGGAGACCAACTAGTTCTACAAACAATGTACGATTATCTAGCAATTTCGTTACTGGGATTATAAACAAAATGTACTCTATGATGGGTTTCAGAACGAAAACAACTCAATATTGAGTTGTTTTCTTTCTACGACTTGCACCAGAAAATTTTGTCCGTCTATACACGATCTACATATCGTTTATTGATCTCAAACATCGCTTTATGACATTACAAAACGTTGTAACCACAGAATTAGTCATGCATGAAACGACTATTTTGCATTTATTCAAAAGGTTTCAAGAGTTACGGGATTTATCTATACTAGCTACACTCGTGAAAATTTCACGGTCTGGTGGGACCTTTCAGGTTGGACCCCTGGAAAATTCTAAAGCAATGAACAAATAATATCAAGTTTTATAGAACACTAAACTGTCTTTGAACCGTTTGATCGTTATCACCATTTTTTTTCCATTCGCAAAAGTCAAGTGTTATTCAGCTGGTCATAGACAACGCGCTATTTGTCCCCGTTCACTCGTAGCCGTGTGGGTCACCAACACTAGCTCCTTTGCTTTGAAAGCTATATTTACCACTACCTGGGTGCAAGGGCAATATACTTATATATGTGACGTATTGTCCAATTGTATTGCCCGTATCACCTTTAAATTCAACGTACCTAACTACCTTGAGTAGCTTGAGGGTCTTCGGAAGAAGTCCAGGTGACGTTGTTCACGTCACCACAGCTATGTGGAGTCACTCTGCTGGGTGTTTTCTGTTGTGCCGCAGTTAGCGACCAAAGAGAGAGCCAACAGCGAATTATCTCCACAGTGCACGTAGCCGCTGACCGCTGGTCTATCTGGTATTCTTTTTAAATGAGAATCCAGTAAATTTTTTAACTCTAAAATATTTGATATCAGTGGCGTGCACGGTAATGCGACCGAGCACGACTTCATCTTCTGTATCATGGATACAACCGAACTATAATGTATCTAATTTCCTGCTATCTGTTACGAATGAAGAGCGTAACACGCGAAGGTTGGAACAACGCTATTAATATTATAGATATCTTATTCGTTGGAATAGAGGACATTCAGGTTCCATACTTGTTAAAGGTTTTTTCTTAATAAAAATCCAGTGGAAGTTTTGAAAAAAAGCCTTTAACATTATAGATATCTGTAAAGTTGTACTGTTCTCTCCTAGACCCAATCTAAAGATCACCAAAATACGGCACCACTGCTGCTTCACTGCGCCCTATCAAGTAGACTATAACTGTGCTGGACCACAGTCAACGTGTCACCATAAAGTGTATTGGCTTTGAACAATATTATCTCAAGTAAGACGAGCACAAACTTTCGTGTCGCCATTATGAAATTCCGTCTCTGCGTCATGCACGGACTTGAAGAAGATACCTTAAGCATTCAACGTGTTGTTCAATAATTAGCTTTCTCAGGAATTACAACGTTTTAAATGAGACCAAACTGTTCTAGAAGGGGCTCCTAACAGGGGTTAAAGGGCTTAGTATATCTTCCGCTAAAGTGGGTAACAACATGTGCTGAGCACAACGGTTATCATTTGCAACGCATTCAGTGGGATGAACAATTGCAGAGTTATTTACAGTTAAATTTAGCACCTTGTAAGAGGTGCCTTTAAACCATTTTTGTCGTGAGAATAGAAATGGCAAGTGATACAGCGTATATGAAGGGCTGCTGAGTCATGTGCAGCCTGCCGACAGCATCATCGGGATACCCGATAACTTATACAAAATACGAAAATTTAGATAGCAGTTTTCAGGAGCACATGGCCTCTTAATCAGCTAATCTTGGCAAAAGACCTTAGAATAATGATTATGGGAAGCCATGAATGACGCTTACAGTGGCTGAGCATGCGATGAGAAGCCGCCTCAATGTTCTCATAACGAAGTTCAGGTTCTATCATACGATGGTAAGGATGAAGGTTCACGATGGATATTCTGTCATAATATTATGATGATAATGACACAAGGATTATAAGATTGCTAGTCAAATAATAACATTATAGTGCTTACTGCGTAATTTGTCATGAATGAAACTCAGTCATTCATGAATGAAAGTCTACTTTTCATATGGGTAAGTTAAATTGTCACTAAATAGAGATGTTTCCTGTGTTAGAAATAAAGAATTGGTTTTCTTTTCTAATTTCATTACTTCAGCAAATGACAAGTTCTTCTTCACTTGTAGCAAACTACAGTAGACATGGTATAAATGGTTACCGCTTTATGATTACCTCCTCCAAGGTGGTTATGTTTTCGTCGGGTTTGTCTCTCCGTCTGTCTATCATCAAGATAACTAAAAAAGTTGAGAACCGATTTTGACGGAATTGTTAGGAATGCTAAGAGGAACAAATGTTTAACTTTTGGTTAAGATCCATCCATCCGTTTGTTTGTTTGTCTGCCTCATTTTTCTCAATGCTATGACTCAAAAGTTATAAACGGATTTTGATGAAATTTACATGAGTTGTTAGTTATATTATGAAGAGTAGATGACCAAATGTTTGTAACGATCCGTTTGTTTATTCGGTCGCTTGTCACTGTTTTTATTTTTATGCTTGTTAGCACAATAACTCAAAAAATAATGAATTAATCTTTATGAAGTTTATACGAGTTTTTAGTAATATTAAAAGGCATAAATGATCAAATTTTGGTGGAGATCGTTTTTTTCATTTGCATGTTTGACTCATATTGTCATAATGCTTGCTAGCGGTATAACTCAAAAAGTTAGGAATGGATCTTCAAAAAAAATACTGAAGCTGTTAACTCTAATGAAGGGCGCAAATGGTTAGATATTGGTGTTGATGTTGCGCGCGTTTGGTGGATTTGAGCGATCGATCGATCCACCAAACGCGCACAACATTGATACAAAGAAAATCATAGTCTCAGAATCATTTTTGATTTTTCGCAACCGTTGCCTAGCTTGGTGGAGGCATGCGCCCTCAGAGTGCTTTAGTTTATTTATTCAACACAAATTCAGGGTGTGAATTGATCAGATTTACCATACGGCGGTTGCTTAAAAATTGCAGTATATAGATTTTTTATTCAGTATTATGATGAAAATATTTTCAAGTATTGAAATTAGTATCTCACACCAAAGGCTCGAATATTATTCCTTGGCCCATTTTAATATTGAGCAACCCAACTTGCCCACAATTATTTAAACAATTTTTTAGCTATGTTTTATATGCACAGATGTTCAACTACAGTTCGTCGCACATCATGGGCATAATTGTTTGGTTCTAATGACAGGAACAGCAATTTCATTCGATCGGTTGCTTAATTTACAGTCCGTCCATTCAATTATATACCAAATCGGGAACCGGTTCCCCTTTGTAATTTTTAGCTGTTATTCCACATAGGTTCTACATTCCCCCGATAATCCCACAACCGAGATATATCGTGCGTGATGCAGCCAGGTCATCAATATCAGTTCCAGCTCCATGCAGACGGACTATTATTCATAGTTAATACGATAATTCGCCAGCAGTATAAAGTATTACCTGCTAATGAGCGGGCCAGTTAGAAGCTATGTTTATATTATGAAGAAATATGAGATAGTAATGATCTCGGTACAAACGTTTGGCTACTACAGGACGATAATTTCTTCGTGGAGAGCAGGTTACAATTTTTTAGAGCAGTGACTGTGGCTGTGCGCCCTAGCTGTTGGGTTGTGATTATTTTGTTGAATTGTCAGAGATATTAATTCTTTGTTTTTAGCTCCTATTTGATTTTTCCTTCTCAAATTTAATCTTTCTTTCGAAAAAATCAGCGTGTGCAAAAAGTTATTTCTACGGCAATTACCTCAAGCGTTCGCTATAATAATAAGCAGTGAAAAGACACTGCACGACAAAATTACACACTGGTAACTAATTAATATCCACTCATATTTTTCCTGAACAAGTCTGTGGAATTTAGGGTCAACATTTCACATAAATTTTCCAAATGTTGTCAGCAACTGTCTACAGCACCGCCCCTGCTGAATGTTGCACTTATTTTTCCTTATTTATTAGAAGAATGGATGTTTCGGAACTTCGCTATCTTGGGAATAAGACAATATCTTGAGAATCATGATTTAATAATCTGTTGTTTCATTTTGCTGTATGCAAAGAAAGTGTAGCAAAACGAAAGTTTGAATTAGCAAATTTTGATTCCACTTTCGTCAACTTACCCACAAAGTAAACTTTTGCGTGTCCATGACGGTATTCTGAAATAGTCTACGGTATTTGCAACCAGAATTTAATTTCCTTCACTGCACTGTTACGATTACGTTTGCGGTATTCATTATATGTATTCTACTTACGTTCCACTCTAACAGTTTGAACGAGTCTTCGGTGTTTGCAATCACAATTTAACTTACTTTTAATCGATTAATTTGGGTGGGCCTGCGGTAATAGCCTCACATATTCAGTTTACATTTTTCTTGTGAACCACATCGCTATGACTATCAGCAGGAAATAGGTTCTTCGACTAAATTTTATTTTCGTTGAACTTCTGCTCTGTATAATAACTTTCCCGTCCCTTCGTTAATTTTCTGGTCAATTTGTTCTTCATTAGTTCAGAGCAAACGATAGTGGAAGAAAGAAGTGAATTTAGTATCGATGCTACTGCTAACAGGTACTTATGACGTCCTCAATGCTTAGTTCTCAAACTTGGCAAGCAAAGTTTCTTTGCCGTTGTATAGGTGAGTTTCTTAAAGCATATAGTGATATAGAGACAGAGAGGCCAATCGACCAACCCAATCAGTAAGTTAGTAACCAACACACTCTGTGTTATTATGTCGAAGTACTATTAATGCATCTGCCGCATAGTTGCTGAAAGTTTGATATCAATACCCTAGCTCATTTAAATACAGTGAGGCTACACTTTCAGTAGAAGATATGCCGTAGTTTCAATTCTAACCCAGCAATGTTCAGGTTTTTGCGTTGTTTCTGCAACAATTTTCTTACCTTTCATGACACCTGCGCATAAGGAACAGAAAGTAATGGTGCATGCTAAGTAGACTTATCAACAATGATCACGGGTCGAGAAGTGCTAACGTACAAAGTATAGCGATGTTTTGACAAATATAGCGGTGACCATCTTTATGAGCGTTCGTTTTAGTTTGGAAGTAACAGAAAACAAAGTTTTCAGAGTGAAAAGATGAGCAGATTTTGCTACAGCGCCACACAGTAACAGTATTTTCAATATACAGCTTTATTTATGTATATATTTTTTATCTATTTGTTTGTTATACGGTTAATTCTTTATTTAGCTGTTCATTTGTAAATTGCCACATACCAATTTGAATGTGTTCATAGTTTTTTTCCGTTTCCTATTTACTTTTCAAAATGATCTATTGATGTTAAAGAAAACTCAAAATTTCAAAACAGTAAATGTCACATATTGGATAATAACTCTGTGCATGACACAGCTACTGCAATGATTACTATTCAATTTATTGAATTTTACTTGCAACGAAATATGTTGAAGTGTCTAAGAAACCCCAATTTTGATTAATAAGTATGTAAGATCTTGTATTATATTTGCCACCATATTAAAACTGAATGTTTGTTCTCCGGAATGTGCAGATGCAGAGCATTTAGAGCCGTTCCCTTAGATGCCTCACATTTATTATACTACTAGAGAGCCCAGACGTCAAAAATGACGGCAAAAATTTTGTGATTGAGCTTTTTATTGTTCCGGTTCCCAGTATATGTTTTGCTGTATTACAGGTCTCACCCCTGCAGGCCTGATCTTCCAGTAGTTGTACTGTACAACCATGAGTTTTGTGATAGCAAAATATCCCCCCTGCAAGATAAAGAGTGAATATCAGCTCAGAATTGATCAAACGTTAAGCTGCACTAAGAAAATATAGTTCAGTGAAAATTCACTGGAAATGCTCAGGGCTCACCGTATTGTGGATACCAACTGATTGTTGAACCTCCAGGGCGAAATTTGGTTGTGATGCAAATTCAATACTAGAGCAATCTAAGAGCGCATACCTCCGCCAAGCGGTAAAGAAAAATTCACTTTGGCTTTAAAACCATAATTTTCTTTGTATCAACTCCAAAATATAATCATTTGTGCCCTCTGATAGTACTAACAGCTTATGCAATTTTCGTGAAGTTCCGTTCGTAACTTTTTGAGTTATGCTGCTAACAAACACAATGACGAATATGGGTCAAATATACAAACGAACAAACTGATCTGCACCAAAATTTAATCATTCATGTCTAATAATAATAACAACTCCTATAAATTTTATAAAATAAAATCATATTTTTTTCAGTTATTGTGCTAACAAGCATACAATTAGAAACAGTGACTAACGAACGAACGAACAGATCACAATAATTTGGTTATATACTCTCCGTAATATACCTAACAACTTGTGTAAATTTCATAGAAATCAGTCCATAACTTTTTGAGTTATGGCATTAAGAAAAAAGAGGCAGACAAATAAGCAAACAGATGGATGGATTTTCACTAAAAGTTGATCAACTATTTCTCCTAACGTACATAATAATTCCTGTAAATTTCGTCAAAATCCCTCTATAACTTTTTGAGTTATCTTGGTCACAGACCGACAGACAAACGCGACGAAAACATAGCCTCCTTGTCGGAGGTAATAAAAATGCATCTTCTCAGCGCGAAGATTCAACTACTAGGATATCATTCAACAATGAAAGCGGGGATCGAGAGGCTAAGGATACAGAGGCCGGAGATCCAGAGCTATATTTGTCAAGCGCTGTTTCCAAGCGCTGAAATTGTATGGTATCTCAACTTGTTCTTCAGTACATGAATTTTCTCCTATTAAACTCTTAACTGCGTAACTTAGAGACGGACCAACATTGGAGCAAGCAAGAGAGCAAGCAAGTAAGCAAGCAAGCGACCAACACCTGTGTTTTATTACATAGTGGATTCTCATCGTAGATTTTGTTAAAATGGTACAATATAAGGTATAAATTCAAAGTAAGCAAAGCCTTGATGGCATATTTCTCACCCTAGGAGAAACTTATGCTTCGTATCATGCGAGCGGTTCGTTTGGTTTATGTTAAATTTATAATAGCACAGACTGGCCGACCGCATCAAGTATTAAATATATTCAGCTCATTTACCTCCTAGCTTACATCCAGGGCATAAACTGTCTCTCCAGTTCGCTTTACATATGAATAATGAATTATTGTGCTTCCAGCTTATAGCGCCACGGCCACAGCAGCATTTGCATAAAGCGCTCTAGTTGCTCTAACATTAGTAGCCGTTTGGGCGCCAAAAGCTGCTGTTCCTGCTGCCCGCCATGAATACATGCAGCCTTTTTGGACCATCCTAAGCAACTCCACAGACCGCCACCAAATTACGATCATCTTTTGCGTGGGTAATGGGAAATTGATTGCATCTTTTCTGGTCAACACCCGTTGATGGCCCCCGAGTTACTCTCTAAAGACATGAAGAAGTCGTTCCATGTTACAAGTTGGTGGAGCCCGACAAGATTTAGGGCTATGGATCATAACTCTCTTCGCTATCGAATGACTTGTGCTCTTTGGGCAGAGTCGTTCCTTCGAGTTGGTTATGGCCAGTAAATTTCTCTTTCTCAAAAGCTGCGGCACAAACTCAGTTGTCCATATCAAAGACAGGATTTTCATTTACGACTTGAAGCTGCTGTTCATTAGAAAGTCCGTTGTGGAGTTTCGTCGAGCGGTATTGCTTTCTTCCCTTCTAGTAAAGCTCTACAAAAATACATGTAGCCTTATAAGAACCAACTAAAATGTCGGTTTCTCCTAGTAATACTATTGTTTGAAACGCACAAGGGCAATGTTCTTAGCGCGGTAAGGTGAAAGTAGTCGTACAAGCCTCTTTCTAGATTTCTATTCGGGGTCAAACCGATGTATGCAATCTATTGTACCATCCTAAGTACCTAAATACGTTTTGAATCTGATAATCTGTCAATTTTAAAAAGTTGTCAACAAGGTAATAGAAATTATACGACTATGACAGTGATTACTCGCTCATCACTGTAATTTCGTGCTTATAGCTTTGTTGCTACTGTGAAACACGAACAAAGTTTCCGAGTTTTTTTTTTTTAATAATTGCTCATTTCCATTTCGGAAGTACAATTACTTATATTCAATCATTGCATGGCAGATGATTCGTTTATTAAGTATGATTTATTAAAAACATGTTTCCTATTACAACACTTTTTCACTTTTTCCTTATAATGAAGATTGTTATTAAACAAAATTCAATTACATCGCTTTTTTTCAGCCTTTATTTTATTTCTTTAGAAAATTCACACAATCCACAACGCCTTCAAGGCCTTGTGTTTTTTTATTGTCATCATATGCATCTGAGAGGTTCATGTTTAACACCAAATTACTTTCTAAAGGTCTTTGGGTTTCCATACAGGGTCTTAGGGTTTTCATGAAACTCATAATAATACGTGGGCAGAAAGAAATTATTGAAAAATTTTGCAACTGTATTTCAAGACACCAGGTGGCCTTCTTTCCCTGCCCTTTCGAATATGCGACCATAACTTTTCTTTCGAGTGACACATGGCCTGGAGCTCGTGCGCCTAGGAGGGCCTTCCTTACCATAAATCCCGCCATAGTTTCTTCCGTTTTTGTAAGTTTAGAGCCACTTAAATTTCTCAAAAAAAAATAATAATTGCGGGTTACGGCACTTTGAGAGCACTTAGAGTTTTTGGCTTTTCTTTTTACAAGAACTAATGGGTCATTTAACATCAAATGTTCCGCTCCTGTATGACATACGTCAAGCTGCCTATTATTACGTCACTTTTCTTGAGATGTCGGGTCTTTTGCGCTCTAGAATTCATAGTGCATTAACTTTACAAGCTGATTCTTCTCTTTATAATACTTTTTATTCATTATTATAACAAAAATTTGTGCTTAATTTGATCTGTAAAGGATTCCATGTCACAGATCAAATATTTGTAATTCCATTGGAATGGATATCTGACGTTGGATTGAGAAGCAGCCAAAACAAATTCGATGCAAAAAATACTAATAATTCAATTGTTTATTGAACATTTGTATCAGCATAAATGTGTTCTTGGGTTTAAAAGTGACAGAATCAATGAAAAAAATCATGATATGTAGAGTTTTATCAAAAATCTAAATCACCTTATACACACATACACGAAGCCATTAAGTGCCCTCATCGACGATCAATACGCCTGGCATAATCCCAATGTACAATGTGAGTTATGGTTAATAGATAGCTCAATAATGTAAATTTACGGTAAATAAACAACTTCCTTGCATAATGTTCTTAGAAGAACGTGCAGTAAATTGGCGACAGTAAACATAAACGTTGGGAGTAAACAAATACCGCGATGGGCAATGGTCCAACCAAGAAGCCTCTTACACAACACGATAATAGTTCCTATTTTAAAACCTTTCAGTGTTACCATAGATGTATTGCCTTGTACTTACCCATCAGAGTGATGGCGTTAACATTAAATGGTGGTTCCTTCCTAAGAAAGGAAACATTTGAAAGGTATCGTTGGTGTCTATAGCTAATGAATGAATTCGGTAAAGCGTATGGTCAAGTGCGAAAACAAACGGTCGAAAGAAACCGTTGGTCAGCGCAGCAAACGACAGGAAACGGTAAGATATATGACGTATGCACGCGAGTGAACCGCTGTACGACATCGACACAATGTCAGCTGAAGCAACTAAGAGATAGAGGAAGCCAGTTATGGCAACAAATGTCCCGGAAGGAATGGCCTCTTTCTGCAGCAGATATTGTATCACAGTGCAGCGTGTACCAGTCACGGCTGCTCATTTATAGTCTCTCTCCCACCCCCTGCCCTGACCTTCATCCGAAGGTGAGCACTGCTGGAACTGTGTTAGTAACCCTTGCATGCCATACCGCATGTCTCCCTGTCACCTTCGTATCAATGTTCGTGACCAGCTGATTAGAGACTGACTCTACAATTGGCTTCGCACGCTGTCGGCTCGGCAGGCGTGCTGAGAACTGCTGCAGAACTACTAAGCATTCGCCAAACGCGTGTGGGGCGCATAGTGCAAAAGCTATTATAGGGTCACGCACCCACCACGTGACACTTAAAAGTTGTCCGAGAAGTTATCAATTAGAGGAGGATAGTTCGGTCATCAATGGCATTGACTGTGATGCGTTGCCGTGAGCAATAAAAGCAGTGCCGTGCAATGTGGAAGTCTTTATATCCATTCTGCTTAATCCTATCCGCAGTAAAAATACAGGGCGGTAGAGAACATTTGTAACAAAATAACACAGCTTAGTGAGATGAGGGTTAGCAAACTATCAGCCAGCAATAACAGTTATGATAGCGGGGAACTATTTAACTAATAATAATTAACTGTTTTTTTTAGGAATTTTCTTTTGGTTAACGGTCAGCTCTAGCTCGGTGTATGAATTGATATTTTAAAATAAAACACGTTTCGATCATGAAACGCGGTCTACCGCAGAGGACTGCCTTGTATCAGTTTTAATATAATTTCTCTCTGGAACCAAACTTTTAAAGCGACTATAAAAAGTATATTATTTACGCAAATATAATATCTATCCGTTTAAACGCAGTGCCATTAATATAGTACTTCTTAAATTTCCTGTAGCAGGAATTTTTCAGCTTCCCCTATACTAAGGAAGCGCTGAAGAGACATGGTTGGAACAAGTGCTGGAGCTGCTGAATTTCGAGCGGCAGCAGTCGAAAATTATCTGAACTAAAACGCTTCGCGGTGTAAGACCATCAATAGGGACAAATTCAACGCCGTCTTTCTTGATGGCCAGTTAACTCTAGGTTTTTGGCGTTTTTCACATCTCAGTCAACCCACCTCACTGCCTGAAGATAATTATTATTATGGCTCAGCTCCTTCTGCCTCTTTTTGGGTGGACAGACAGGAAAATTTAATGCCGTCCTTTTTCATGGCCAGCTTATTCTAAAATTTTGGCATTTTTCACATCTAGGTCAACCTACCTAGCTGACCCCCTACCAAAAATTATGAACATTGCTCAAACAAACATATATAATTACATTTTCAACGAAAAATTATCACAGCTCTTCACTCGTAAGTGATGAAAATTGAGAGAGAGAAGAAGCCCAAGTAGGATCCCTTACCGGTTTTGGGGGGACATCTCTCAGGATAGAGAGACAGTCGAAACAATTTTTTTTCTGTTGCCATGGCAAAAAATCTATGAAAGTACTTCATGAAATTATAATAATTAATTCTTTTGTCACGTCGATCAATAACCAATAACAAACTTTGGCAACAACAGCTGAAAGGAGTGAATATTGACACTGATATGTAGTGAAATTACGAAAATGCGACACAACATGTAAAAAAGTAACGAAGCAATCCGCAATATGATGAATTTTTACTAAACGTTTCCGCCTATAGCTGTTGCACAAAAAAAATACCGTTTCGTGTTATGGCTTTGCATTACTTTATCGCAATACTTACTTCATTATTTGTAAAATAAAATAGATGCTGTTATTACAATAATACTTTTCCATTCGTGCACAGATATCACTAATTTCAGTTTCTCGTTATGCTCTACTGCATGCCTAGATAAATCACAAATTTCTCCCTAAAGAAATTTGTATCGATAAATCTATAACGTACAAAAAAAATTATATTTTCAGAAAGATATTAGTGGAAAGCGAGAGTGGGGAATCTTATGTAACTGCCTAGACAAAGAGGGTTTCTAAAGCGCATACCTACTAACTTTTTTAATGTTAAACGTCACAGGGACCTAAACATGGTTATTATCTAAATATGCAGTACTCATTGCGCAAATGAACCGTGAAATGCCAATCCAACATGTACTTTAAATAAACATGCGTTCTAGCATTAACAAAACAAACAATATGTTGCTGAAAATAGCTGATGGCTTTTTGCAAGAAGATTAACCTAGTCCATGAAGGTACAAAGTCAACACGAGTAACAAATGTACTCATAGTGTGACTGGGAACCTTTCCATGTGAACGGATGAATAACGTATGTGCTTCTAATGGACGGAGCTTCCTATTGACATTATCAATCTGATTTCGACGAATGAGTACTAATTAAGTGCCAACGCTAAATGCTACTCTTAAAATAGGTTGTTACTGTTCAAGGAATATGACTTATAGTGAGAAAATCTTATACTGTAGCTTATGTACGGCATTAAGGTACACTTTTGAGTATATTTTCTTGTTTTTTCGTTTTTTTTTTTTTTTTTGCTGTTATGTAAAATACCCCACCATTGAATTAATTCAGAAAGGAGCCCATAGAGTTGTTTATACAGCAGTAATAATTGTGAAATATGTATTCCCTGCTGTTCTATAGACTGAAGCAATTACTAACTGGACTTTTGTAAGTTTACTCCTTAAATCGTTTATTGTTCTCTCAAATAACTCAACAATTAGGAACATGATAACAGCCATTATGTTCGAGAACACGCCTTCTAAAAGTGGAACACTTATGGGGCGTGCATCATTACTTAAAACCACTTATGGCACTAGCCGATGGCAGCGCATACTCTTTCCGAGCAGGGGCCAAACAATGGGCCGCAATGCAGTGTAGTTAATAATGATAGAATTAACTGATCTTAGTTTCTAATGCAACTTTAGTATTAAGCTGTCTCCTGTGTACCATTCCATATGTGTACCTAATAAAGCATATTATTATTATTATCATTATACATCTAACAACACTAACTTCATTGCAACTCTACACGGAATTATAAATAAGAAGAATCTCGTAGCACGATACAACGTGAAACTACCTCAGGTAAATATGCACTCTCAATAATGTACTACTCGAAAACAATTACGTCACAGCGATGGATGTAATGAAGTCGATGATCAAGGTAGCAACATTTAATAAAAGCTTAGCTAGTGTGATTTACGATGACTAATTTGAGCAATGATACAAACGAGGAAATCTAACTACTCTCACGCGACGAAGTACACAAAATCGTTTAAAGTACACAAATTAAATCATTAAAATAACTCAAGCTGCGACCATTTTTACGCAGAGCTTTAATAATTATGATTATTACCTCCGCTAATGAGGTTATGTTTTCGTCGGGTTTGTCATTCTCTCTCTTTGCCTGTCTGTCTGTCTCTCTGTCTGTCTTTCTGTCTGTCTGTCTGTCATCAAGATAACTCAAATAGTTGTGGACCGATTTTAGCGAAATATACAGGGATTGTTAGGTTAAGAGAAACAGATGACCAACTTTTGGTGAAGTTCCGTCCATCCGTTTGTTTGTTTGTTCGTTTGTTTGTCTGCCTCACCTTTCTGAATGCTACAACTCAAAAATTTATCTAAGGATTTATATGAAATTTACATAAGTTTTTAGGTAAATTATGAAGAGTAAATAACCAAATCTTTGTAACGATCCGTTTGTTTGTTCGCTCGTTTGTCACGCTTGTTAGCACAATAATTCAAAAAGAATGAAGTTAAGTTATTTTATGCTAGGATAGGTTGAACTACGTTACGCTAAGCTAACTCGCTGTTAGCCATCCCGCTAGTCACGGACTGCAGCATCACCTCTGCACAAGATGTGCGGCGTATATAACGCCACCTGGACGTCATCTGAAATATCATCAAGGTAATCTAGGTAAGGTAATAGTGACTGCGTGGATCGCATACCAAAGTGGAACTCTATTATTTTGTTTTGCTTACACTTCCATACACGAAGTATTTAATCTCATCGTAGTATAGCTATGCTTATTCGTACAGGATATATTATTTTAGTCAGTGTTATGCTTGTATTTTAATTCAAATGAGACCAGTGAATCAGCAAGCTGTCGGTATCAACCAAACGGCATGTATGCTGTAGACTGTCTGCACACATATTTAGCATGTGTTGAAAGTCGTCTTCTTGGGTTGTACGAAATCCCTAGACTTTAATGTGAAACTTTAATCATATTAATGTACATTTAGGAAGTTTATGCCAATAACACATTATTATCTCATTAACCCGTTACCCATCATTATTCTAGTAACTCAATATTATCTCATTAACCCAATATAATCTTTATAACGTAAAATTTTCCAACTAACTCAATTAAAATTAGATTAAAATTAAAAAAGCTTGTACTTATTTTCACGAAGCTCAATTTTCAAACGGTTTATTAATTATTTTCATTCTCGGGCACCTAGTCAATTCCATACTGCAACACGGCAGTTAGTTAATTTCTCCTTACTAGCCTTATCCAAAATATATATACTCAATATATATTTTCTGTGCTTCATTGTTCACTGGTGACAAAATCCTCCATGAGTAATCTCCAGAAACTTCTCCATCGGATGTCGCCCTTGCAACGGCAGTTTTGTTAGCTCCGAGAAAATATTTCTTGCTTTTCACGGTAAATAAAAATTCAGTTTCAAATGGGAAACAAAAACCGAATATAAACTTCTTGTCACTGGTTATTTTTACTACCAAGATTTTAGAGAATGCGTCAAAGTTTACAGTTTATACAAACTTTCCAACTTTCAACTGATACACCAAGACTGCCCGCGATCATGCGATGGCCGGTAAGCAAATTATTTGCGTACTCGGCACACAAAGTGCAAATGAGTCACTTTTAATATTACGCAATTCATTCCAGTGACTGTTTCCCAAGCGTCTGCTGTTCACATGCCCTACTTAAATTTTCCACAGCCTTTACCCTACCCTCTCCAAGGCAGGTGTCCCGTGCACCTCACTGCTCTGCCACGAACCACAGCCTCAACCTCACTGTAAATCTTTACTGTAATAGGGGAGTTGTCTGGCTGTCTCTTTGTCAGTCTGTCTGAAACCTTCCAATGTTGCTCACTTATGGTAGCTCCGTTCGACTATGTAAACTTGAGAACTTGGTGGACTTTGTGAGCTTTGTAGACATGGAAGAATTTGTGTACTTTGTAGACTTGGTGGACTTGGTGGATTTGCTGAACTTAGTGGACTTGATAGACTTTATAGACTTCGGGGAGTTAGTGGATTTGACGGACTTTGTGGGCTTATTAGGCTTTACAAACTGCGAACATTTTGGATGGGATGGTAAAACATATTAAATATTATTTTTTTAAGCTAAGTGAACAAAAGGGTCGTGATGGCCTAGCTTGTATAATAATTATAATTAGTGTGTTACAAACCCACAAATTTTCGTCGCTTAGAAGCCACTATGGAATAACACACTGCGTTGCATTCCAACTCAACATCTTGCCAGAGACTCCTGTAGCACAAAGAAAAACCTTTGATGTTGATGGCGGTACGTCAAGAACTATCATACCATATCTGCCAAAGACTGAAAAAATTTCCAACTTGACCAGCACTGAGGCTGTCAGCGCATGGGGGCAATCCTTATTTTCTATGTGAAATAAAAAAAAAACAATAATTCAATACCAAGGAAAAACGTGGTCAAATTTTAATTCCATGAGCTGATGAAAGAACCTGACAATCTGAACTATGATTGATGATAGAAAGAGGCAGTGCAGCCTCAGCGTTTTTTTTTTTTTTTTTTTTTTTTTTGCTCCTTGTCTGGTTTGTGGTCGCTGGTAGCCGAAAAAAGTGTGCTGACTGTTTTACCTCTGCACTGGAAGTGTACTGTTCTTCTCTTTCCCTCATGCTATTGTCTCCGTTATTTTTCTTCAGGAATTTTTAAAAAATAGGAATACAGATTTTTCCAGTCACTAATGTAATATTTGGTGGCTCATCTCTACGAAGAACTACAGCTTAAAAGAAAATAATATATTGTAAAATTACACTATAAATCAAATAGTAATAACTTTTATTAAGAACACGATAGGATCGCAAATACGCCTAGAAGTACAAAACACAGTAAGAAAAAGTGTCGTAGACACCTGAAATACGTGAGGGCGTCGTCCGGTACCTATTTAAAAAAAGATCACTTTTTAAAACTTCGTTTACGTCTAAGACCACTGCGGACAGCTTTTGCTGACGAATTGGCTGATTTTTTCTGATTTGCTGGCAGAGCGAGCGTGCTCTAATACCAAGTTCGAGACGGTCATCAAGTATTGGGCAAATATCAGACCGCGGTTAGCCAATAAACCGGCAATGTTTTTATAGACAATACGTCAGCGCTCAATAAATTTCTATGTGAAGTACAGTAGTAGTGGTAGTAGAAACTTTTACCAGCGCTTCAGTGGCACACTGCCTATATCACGCCGAACTAATCATGTGCTTAGCCACAGGCTCGTGCGCCGCTAGAGGGCGGAATTTTTCTCATTTTATATTATAAAGTTGTAAAGGGAACATCATGATCATTATCAATTTTGCATATAGTGTATGTAATTCACAAAGAAACGGGCAGGGCTGTAGTTGACGATAACATTTATCGTAATGGGTTCATCACAGTGTGTGATAGAGGTTACATCTGGTAAGACAAGTATTATGGGCACTTCTATTAAATTTTCCGCGGGGTCCCTCAGAAAACATTCCTCGGAGGATGGAGTCGGCATCTCGACCATGCAGGTCTGGATAGCAGTCCCTCCGCTCGTCAGAAAAAGTAGGACACTCGGCCAGTAAATACAAGACAGTGAGAGGTACGATGCAATCGTCGCAGCAGGGTTGCGGACGTCTCATCCGCAGGTAGCCGTGGGTAAGTCTCGTGTGCCCAATACGCAGTCGGTACAGTACGACGTCCATTCGGAGGTCGTCATTATTTGACGAGTGCCACTGTCGGAAGTTTTCTTTGATTTTTCGTAATTTTGTTATTTTTCTGCGCTAGCCACTGGGATTGCCATAGCTCGCGCAGGTTTCGCTTGATTAGTGGGTAATAGTCTCGGTAGAAGACTGCATGGTTTGCCGCGGGCAAATCCGACAGGGCCACCTGCTGCGACTCCTCATCAGCGAGCTCATTGCCCGCGATGTCAACATGACTAGGCACCCAACAGATACACACGGACTTTTCATTCTCTTGCAATTTTTGTATCGTACTTACTATTCGGTTGATGACGGGGTGGATGCTGCAGTATACTCGAGTGGTCTGTACTACACTAAGTGAATCGGAGAATATGGTAAAGTTGTTCTCATCGCTGTCTCTAATGAGTAGCAGCGCCCCGCATACGCTGTACAGTTCGGCGGTGAAAATAGAGGTCTCCGGTAAAACTCGGCGTGTATAGGTTTCACCAGTCGCAGCGGCTGCGCATCCAACTCGGTCTCTCGTTTTAGAGCCATCAGTATAGATGTAGAGTCACTATGTTGGTCTCTCACGTAATCCGTGAAGGGAGTTTTTTGTACGACGGGATGGGAGTCTCTGTTTTTTGGATATTGCGTGCTGGGGGAAGAAAGAGTTGAAACTGGTATGCGCCAGGTCGGCTTGTCTGTGAACAGGACCAGGGCCACCTTAAAGGGCTCGATTTTCCCAAAGAAGGAGAGGGCTACTTTGTTTGTGCTTGTAAGCTTGTAAGCATATTTTGTGAACCCATTGTGTTCTTAATAAAAGCTAATTATTATTATAGTCATTGGAGAAGGGAAGCGTGTACGGAAAGTCTGCTCCCTCTGCCCGGTCTTGAAACACACTGACACTGTTTCAGGCCGGAGATTGTGGGACTTGGTCTAAGCGCGCTAGGTACTGATAGGTATGTTGCGCCCTGCGCTGCTGCAGGCAGGGTTCGCCGCTCTCAGCGAGAAGACTTGGTATGGGTGATGTACGGTAGGCTCCGATGCAAAGTCTTAGAGCTGCATTGTGCACAGCGTCCTATCGTCTTAGGACTTAAGTCCTCGCGGACTGATATATGACACAGCCGCAGTCTAGTCTGGAGCGTATAAGAGTATGGTACAGGTAAAGAAGGGTTTGCCGGTCGGCGGCCCACGACACTGTCGTCAGGTTGAGCCTATGCATACATTGCGCGCTCAGCATCTCTATGTGGGGCTTCCAGGACAGTCTTTTATCTATTATCATTCCGAGGAATTTCACCTCTTCGGCAGTTTATCCGTTGTCCGTACATTTCAAGTTCAGGTAACGCCACAAGTATGGCACGTCCTATGTGGAGGGCCGAGGTCTTGGCAGTATAAAAGGCGAAACCATGGTCGGTCGCCCCGTTACAAACGCGGTCAATGACTCGCTTTAGTCGTCGATGTATAACTTCCAGATGTCTCGAGGAGGAGTATAGCATCAGGTCATCTACGTATAGTGACCCGTGCACGAATTGGGGAAGGTTTGCTATGATGTCGTTTATTGCTAGTAGGAACAGGGTACAGATAATGACGCTCCCCTTCGGAACCCCCTCATCCTGCGTCATTTCAGGGGAGAAGGCCTTTCACACTCTGACACTGAAACGCTGCTCGCTCAGGAATTGCTGCAAGTAATAGGCCATGTTATGTCTTATGCCTATTTTTGTGCAGTATCCCGTGTCGCCAGGCTGTGTCGTATGCCTGTTTAAGATCGAAGAAGACATAGATATTGTGCTCCTTAGGTGTCTTGCGTTCTATGACGAAATTTTGTATACGTACAATGGGACCGGTGGTGCTACGGGACTGTCGAAAACCGTGTTGTACGTTGCAGAGAAGCTTGTTGGCTTCTAGATATTTCATCAGACGGGTCTTCACGATTTTCTCCGTCGAGGATATAACGTGGCGCTGCATTGTGCTTTTCGAGGTCCGGGTTCGATGTGAAGTTAACCCATAACGAGCTGCATTACAACATTCAGTGATAACTTTGATTTGAAACAGTTGGTAGTTCTGCTTGATGTTATTTCATAGCGAGCTAAAATACACATATACAAGGCTCAAACTTCGGAGCTACCAGCATTTTACTACTTACTACTAGCTACATAGAGGACTATTTCAAAGGCTTCTGACGTTTTACAGACTATGGCACTTAAAATGGTATTCACATGATAATCTAGAATTTACAACATGCTGCTAACAATCGAAACATTACAGTTAAAACGGCATCCCCATCATACTTTATGACTTGGACCATGCTGTTGACGGTATAAGCATTTCTGTAACAAATTCCTTTTTTGTGAAGTTGCTTTAATGCGTCAGAGTTTGAAGCGAAAATGAATTTTCGTTTTTATTACCTGATGTTTTTGGCGCGAGCTGCTCTTTGAACTGAGGTTATTTCCTGAGTTTCATTACGTCGACGTTAATGAAGCGCCAGGCGGCGCTGTCTAGCTAAAGTTCAGCATTAGCGAGGCGCCTTTCTCAAAGTAAAAATCAATCACTGGTGCTTTTCACGTCTCGTCCTTTTAAAACTTTTCCATCGTTAGTTGATGAGAAGAAAATGGTGCGCCGCGATGTGCTGCAACATCGGCCTTTGTATAAGCGCTCGGCCTCAAGTTAGGCGGACGTGGTGCCATAGACAGAGTGAGAACTGTTGAACTTCCAGCAAAGGGACAGCAACTTACGAAGGGCAATTAGGTTTTGAACTTATGAGTCAAAGTTAGGGCAGCCTTTGTCTGATGAACGTGTTTGATATCTGTGCTGTCGAGCCAAGGGAAGAGGAGGTTCGCAGCAGCGCCACCTCCACTTTTTAGCCAAAAGTTTCCGGTTCAAAGCTTTTCAGAATGAAGTGACATTAGTTTTCTTGCCTACAGTCAGTCTAGTTTTTTTTTTTTTTTAATTGGAGTCTGACACTTTGTAGGAGTGTTTTCCACTGTCAGCAAAGTTATGCTTCTTTATTTAAGGGTTTGAGCAGACATGTCTGAGGACTCTGCATATATGTAATGAAAATAATGTGCAGTAGAAGCTTGAAAGAGTGATTTAGCTTGTCTTCAGCTAACATCATGAAAAGATAAGTCTGTCACAAGAAGCTAAGAGTCAACTCACTCTGACAAAATGCACGGCTGTAATTCAGAACCTGTCGATGTTATTACATGGCACTAATGACAAAGATACAGTTTCTCTCATTCTCTGCTGGCCACACCTTGTTAGAACTTGCAACCTTAATTTCGTCAACATATGCCAAAAATAAACTAGCATAATCCTGCTGGCCCCCGAGTGAAATGCACACTCTCTACTTGTAGCATATCTGTTTATGAAGAAAGTTTGAACAGCGTAAACTCCTCATTATATTTTTTCACCCCGCCCTCATAACATAAGTTCACTGGTGATTAAATCATCCATCAATAAGTAGCACCAAGCATGACTGCTAACTCTAAAAGTACGACTTAAATATTATAAAGGTAAATTCATCACAACGCTATCTACTAAGGATAGCAGCCTTAAACAAACGCTGAATACTTTGTAGGGGTGTAAGGTATGAATTTATTGAAAATAAAGATGAATTCGTAAATCGAGGAAAGCATTGGCAAACGAAATAAAAAATCGTTATTACATTTCTTCATTTAGTGCCTTTTGATTTAATAATTGTCGTCCATCACTGACCTGAGCTATCTATTAGTTTTTTGTGCTTATAAGAACATTTCTGATATCGCTGAGATCTTTTTTTTTTTTTTTGTGCTCCTTGTTTGAGGATCCTGTGTTTATAAGAAAATAGTGTACTGAAGTTTTTTACCTAGGACACATGGTTGTGAGGTAGTGAGTCCATGGGTATGCCGGTATGCATTTTGTAGTCTATGGCTCCTACCTTTCACCCTTAGATATGTACAAAATATGAGGGAGAAAATGGTAGCTAGGTTTGTAAGGCCTGCGCTCTCTATATTTTGTCAAGAAAATTTAGGGCCAAGGAATATTTAATCAAGGTCCGTTTCTGGAGACCTGTATAGTGAATGCCCTTGAAACTAAGAAATTTTTAGAAACTTCTTTGGTTTATATTAAATTAATCAACTTTAACAAATTTTCAACCCAATCGCTTAATTTAGACCCTTTTCAATGGGACTACTGCTCTGACCAACCTCGGCTTGACGACCTACAGTGAAGGAGAATTAATGACGACAAAAAATCTTTCAGTTCGTTATTGGTAGCAAGATAAAAGGAACATAAGAAGACGTTGAGGTTCGCAGTGATAGAGGGGGCGCGGGTTATGCCGAGCACTGCAGCGCCGGCCAGTCGTCTCCCGGTCCAATCCTGCACGAACAGAAAGCTTCCGCTACAATAATCCGTAATATTAAGAACATGG
>LQNS02278175.1:1158591-1177633 GCA_001587735.2 Parhyale hawaiensis | reverse complement strand
ATTTACACTTAAACAGGTTATAAATCACTTCATTGACGGTGGATCTCCCACGTTCCTTTGCTTTCTAGACGCTAAAGCTGCATTTGACCGTGTTCACCATTACTCGCTCTTCAAGTGTATGATCGATGGACAAATACCCCATTACATCGTTAAAACTCTAAAGTATTGGTTCCAAACCCAGAAGTGCTTTGTGAAATGGGGAACAGCAATGTCATCAGCGTTTGGAATGACTAATGACATAAGGCAGGGAGGGTTACTCTCCCCGTTTCTCTTTAATATCTTCATTGACAATATTCATACCCAACTGAACGCAGCCGGAGTAGAGTGCCATATTAATAGTAAGGCAGTAAATGCGCTAAGCTATGCTGATGACATGCTTGCAGCTTCCTATTCCAGCGAACTCCAAAAACTACTTACAATTTGTGAAAATGAAGCTAATAAACTTTGCATTGAATATAATACTGTGAAAACCGTCTGCATGAACATTAAATCTAGGAAACAAAAAACAAATCTGCCGGCCGATAAGTGACATATCTCAATGGCGAAGAGCTCAATTATGTAAGTAACTTCTCTTATCTGGGCCACAAAATCACTGATGAGTTTCGTGATAACCAAGACATAGTGAAAGAAACTCGGAAGCTACACGCAGTGGGCAACATGCTAGGGAGGAAATTTTGTCACTGCTCTGAAGAGGTCAAATGTCAGTTGTTTCGTAGCTATTGTTACCCTATGTACTGTAACTCGCTTTGATCGAACTTTAAGCAGAAGACAACTGGGCACCTACGTGTGGCTTATAATGACATATTTCCCCGGCTTATGAATGTACCTAGGTCGTATAGTGCTAGTGTGATATTTGCTCAAAAGTATACTGACTGTCTGAAGGTCAGAACAAGGAAATGTGCTTACAGTCTCCAAAACAAAATAGAAAAATCAGTTAATTCGCTGATAAACGTGGTCTGCGATGGCCCTTGCTACAGACTGTCAAATATGTATAGCCGATGGCAGCGCATACTCTTACCAAACAGAGGCCAAACAATGAGCCGGAATGATGTGTAACGTGTACTAAGGATATCAAGCGCTCTCTGTATTCAATTTAAGTCTAGTGATAAGCTATGTTTAATATTACTATTGTACCACCCCTGTGAGTACCTAATAAAGTTGATTGATTGATTGATCGATTGATAGCAATACCACCGCTCCATCGGCATCGGAATCAAAAATCGCCAATTGTTTTCTTCAGCGATGAGCTACGATGAAATAACCGCCGGCGATGGCCATCGTAGGGCGTCACTATCGGCGATGGACTATCGCATTAACACATATTAAAAATGCAAACATCACTGACCACAAACATCGAATAAAAGCATTTGTAATAACCTCAGCCTGTGTGCGATTTTCAAACCAGTAATACTATTCCTATCTGATGAAAGGTGCTAAATGCAAGGCCCAGGTTATTAATTGGCATTGTTAGATCTGGGAAATGTATTAAAATAAACCCCCTCTATGTTTTAATGTTATTTTAAAAATAAATGTTTCAAACTCGTAAGCCTGTTTTTCTGTAGTTTTAACCTTATTTGATCGGCATCGGAAGTACAACCAATGACGATGCCCATCGTATGCTATCGCCAATGGCATGTTCAGCCATTTTATCGGACCATTTGTTCCTCATAACGCCATCGCCGATGGAGAAATTGGCAATCGCCAATTGTTGGATACGATCTCCATCGGACGATCGTTACCGCCGATGTATTTTTGCGATGTAACATCGTAGTTTTTGAGATGGCAACGTTCTACACACCGTCACCATCGTAAAATCGGCGATGGCCATCGTGCCAGGCTCTGGAAATGAGAGAGGTAGTTGCTAAAGACCCTTAATCTGTCGGCAACGTCACGGCTGAGATAATTTGTAAAAGGTAAAGTCAACTTAGACCACACCCTCACCTGGGAAACCCACATGCACTGGTTTGTGCTGCGGGTATAGGCCAACTGGCCCCAGACGAGCAAGTGTAGTCGCAGTCGCCTTCGGGTTACGAACTATGGCGCCAATTTGACAGAAGGAACAAATAACCCGAGACCCCCCACCCCCCTCATCTCTGAGGAAAGCAGTTCCGCCACGGCGCCGAGCATGCACACACAACNACACACAACTGCCGAGTCAGCACACCAAGATCTGCAAAGAGCTCGTGTGCCTCACGGGGAATCGAACGAGCGATACAAGGTGTTAGAGCTGAGAACGGAAGCATGCAGCTACCGTGGCGGCAAATTCAGCTGTTAACTCCGCTGGGCCACCGAGGAAATATATCTGCTGCACACACTAGCATGCTTCGTCCCGCCTTCTAAAATGACTAGCATTATTATGAAGGCATCCTAGTTGGGGTGTATGTTCAAGGTGATTTTATTTTTATCTTTATCCAGCTGCTTGCAGCTTCTAGCCATCGGCGACTACTATCAGTGTAAATTAGTAACGATAAACTAGAGTTCACTGGTGGCTACTGCGCAATATAGCCCAACAGTCAATCATGTAACGTTAAAAAGTGATCACCGTGCAGCAAAAACTGAAATAATTGCATTAAAAATGTCCATCGAAACGCAAAAAAAAAAAAATGTTGAAGCGACCTGCAGCTACGAAATTCAATACTTTCGGCCAAAGTCAATCGAACCGCAGCTGTAAATTATTGCTACACCAATTCACAGTCAAACATTCGAACTGCAGTCCAAAAACCCAACAACGAACCTTATAGTCGCGTCAAACGGGCCTTATTTGAAAAATTCAGGCCACTTACGCAAAAAGTGAATAAATTACAGTTGAAATATTTCCGAAGTGCAGTAAATATAATGAACAACCTGCACGTAGGAGAATTGCCCAATTGCTGAACTAACTCTATTTCCTAACAAACAGTTATTATTTGATGGGATTATAATTTTCACCTATTTAATATAACTGTTTGTTTAAAAATAGTGTTAGTTCGGCAATTGGTTAATTCCCATATTATCGTGTTAATCTCGCATTTTCGCCGTATATTCTCAATATTGTGCGCACGCTGTAGTAAAACCAGAAACGGAGAGGAAAATCTACTAATAAATCAAACAAAAGGCACCTCATTGCTCTGGTCCGCAATAGCTCCATCTCTGTAATTCGTTCACAACTAATTAGGAGGCAAAATTACTTGGGCTTCTGCCCACAGGAAAATTTAACGGTCAAGCAAAAAGGTATAGGATTTGAAAAGTAAGTACACCAATTATTTTCTAATTTAAGCTTTTGACAATAAATAATATTATGTTTTTCGAAATGGAGATATATGGTAATGATCGTTGAGTAGTTTTCATTCATATACAAAATTTCAATAATCCACAAAGGAATATTAACGTATTGATTGCATAACTTAATATGGAAGTGATACAAGTAACTGTGTAATGAAATAATTTACTAGCATATTTCGATCTCTGAAATAGCAAGAGACAACCGTACTACGGCCGAACACAAATCATTTTTATGTCCTGGGCCAAAAATTCCCAGAATAGCGCACTGTCCCTGTGGCGCACTGGTGCGCAGTGAGTTGTTGCCAGATGCGCCTCGAGAAACTTAAAATGATATAAAAAGCCATGTTTTTATTACGACCGTCTAAGATGTTATGCGACTCCGGTAATATATGGTTAATATTTCCGTATAAAACTTAACTATTTCGGTATGAAGTGCACCTAAAGATTTTAATTGCATCGAAGAGACGCTTCGAGCATAAATGTTTGGGGTTTGATATTAACCTGTGGTGCAAAAGTCTGCATGTTACCAATTAGATATAGAGGAGAAATACAATATTACTATCCACTTACATATGGTAATGTTATTGATTGCCGCCCCAGCAGGCCTCAGCCTGATAAAAATAAAAAAACAGCACTTCAGCCTTACTGGGCTACCATGTAGTTCGTAAGCCTATTTTACTTGTCACTTCAAGGATGTAAAGAAGTTAAAACGGCACCACGACCCCTTGCAAGCTACTTGCATATAGTATATGATCTAAAATTGTGAATGATAGGCGACGTTAGGTCACCGTAGCGAGCCCATTAGGCACTCGTTCAAATGAAAATTAAAAGAAGACCATTCGGGGGATTCTATTAATTGTTTGCCTATTTGTTTAGAAAGTACGAGTTGCGTGTTACTATATTCCCACCGAAATAACTTAGCAAGCATTTTATTCAGGATGCGAGTTAAATCGAAAAATAATTCATGTAAACTGATCATAGTTTCATTAAAGTATTTTATCTACATCATAAAAGCGAATATTTCTGCCATCAAGAGCATTCCCAAGACCTGACGAGAGAAATAAAGTAGTAATAATGATCTTGGATCAATTAAAAAAAGAAGAAACAGAAGAGAAAGCTGAGGAGGAGAAGAAGAAGAGGCAGAAAAAGATGACTACAGTCTTACCATCTGCAGACAGTAGATAACTGAGGGTCGTTATAGTAATCGGTTTTGTATTGAGAATAAGATCCGTTTCCAAAATATTTACGTAACTTCCTATTCAGAACAAAAATCCGAGTTCAATGATATTCAATTTGCGTATTAGTTACAGATGATAACACTGTAATCATCACGGGGTAGTGGCAGGCTGCGTTACAGGGTCGAATATTAACCTAGGCAAGCGAGATTTTGCAGCGGTTGAAGTGATTACTCAGCGTTTAATATCTGCTCAGCTGTCGGGGAGGAGCTGACCTTCCCCAGAAATACGGAGTGTCGAGGGATACGGGTTGTTACATAAGAGCCTTTCATCGATAGTACCGCAGCTGATGACGATCCGTGGTCGACTGCAGCCGTACAGGCTGTTTGGGACCAGTCACCCTATATCTGCAGCACGAACCAGTGTTTGTGGGCTTACCGGTGGCGGGAGTGAGGTCAAGTTGACTTTACCTTGACTTTCAATTACCTCCTTTATTTTTTCTCAATTAACTATTGGGTGCAGATGGACATCAGTTTAAATTCCATTTTTTGTCTCTTATGATACTGCTAAATTTTGCCTTATTGTCTTGTTTTTGCTGTGCATTAACTGTTTTTTAAGCTGTCATTCCGCCTTTCATTGCAACTGTTCTTCATTTCCTTACTAGAGGGCCCAACCGTCAAAAATGACGACAAAAGTTTTGTGATTGAGCTTTTTATTCTTCCCGTTCCCAGTATAGGTTTGGCTGTATTATAGGTCTCATCCCTGCAGGCCTGATCTTCCATTAGTGAAACGCAAGCTGTACAACAATGAGTTTTGCGAAAGTAAAATATTCCCCTTCCAAGTTAAGGAGTGAATATCAGCTTCGAATTGATTACCCGTTAAGCTGCACTAAGAAAAATACAGTTCAGTCAAAAGAATTCACTGGAAATGCCCGGAGCTTACAATATTGTGGATACCAACTGATTGTTGAACCTCCAGCGCCGAACTTTGGCTGCGATGTAAATTCAATATAAAAAGGCGTCTGCTCAGCGTAAAGATTCAACTACTACGATATCATTCAGCAATGAAAGCGGGGATCCAGAGCCTGGGATCCAGAGGCCGGAGATCCAGAGACCGGAGATCCTGAAGCTGTAGATCAAGAGCTATATTTGTCACCGGTACCCCAAGCGCTGAAATTGTATGGTATCTCAACTTGTTTTTCAGTACATGAATTTTCTCCTATTGAACTCTTAGCTGCGTGACGGAGAGACGGACCAACATTGGAGCAAGCGAGGCAGCAAGCAAGCGACCAACAACTGTGTTTTATTATACCTATAGTGGGTTCCGCTAGCATCTTCATAGCTGATGATACTGAATACTTTTTATTTTCATATCTGCCTGAGAATTTCAAATATGAATATATTTAGCTTCAGTATGTAGAGTATCATAGATACCGGTCGTTCTTCACAGGTGTTTGGGGCGAATTTGATAGATTTGTACTCTATATATCGTTGCAATACATCTCTGCCAATACACAAAAATCTACTTTTCCATTTTCACGGTCTGTGCAATTGCAACGTCGATTAAGTGAAACTAGTCACGAGCAGAAGCTAGGACGGGCAAACTTTTATAGGCCAAGTCGGTACCAAAAACGAGAAGTGATACCGAAAATGCCCCTTGACTGCGCAGATTGATCAATTTTCATTTTAGTATGACGTGAACAACGTCACCTGGACTTCTTCCGAAGACTCTCAAGGTACTCAAGGTAAGGTACTCAAGGTAAGGTAGTATCCTTATGAAGAATATAAAAATGAGAAAGGGGATTTTGTCAAGTACAAATCTTCTGCTGTTATTTAATGACGGGCGCTGCTCAGATGAAACGCAACAGAGAGCACTTATCTCTAATGGCAATTACAGTGAAGCATGTAGATATCTTTCACAAGTATATTTGCAAAGAAACTGTGGTCAATGAAAAAGGGCAATCGTAAATTCCTTGCTGTCATTTTTGGGAGCGCGGGTACTCTAGTGCATACGTAATGATTAAGTTTACTGTCGGTTTTCCATTGCGTGCATTACCTCCTTATTGCCACGGATTAAATACGCAACTTTGCTGTTGCTCTATTCCCATGGACCATTGAGGTAACACAGATTTCCTACAGTATCCCTCGTTTTTAAATTTAGCTCTTACAGTGACACACTGGCTTTGCATTCCCTCATGGAATTTCTCTGGCGAATTTTAAGCACCGCGTTAATTTTGCATCGCCGTCAGAATATTACCAGGAAAATTCTGCAGCCGGCTTCTTCCAGAAAGATAACTGGCCCTCCGTGCGGCCAGCCTAAGAGACTCTCGGCTATCAAAGTTCCGTCGTATTTTCTGCGTCAAAATGAAAAGAAAACAAGATCAGGCTTTTTCAGAAAACGAGCTGAAATTCATCCCGTTAATTATAATATTTGTCACAAGGAAGTGGCGTACGGCGTTGGGCAAAATTAATTAAAACTTTTGTCGTGGAAAATAGATCGCTCAAAAAGTCTCCTGCGGCAAGACCACTGGCAAGGCAATAGATGACTATGTCAAGTCTCTACAATTATTGACTTTCTTCTCAGTCGCCCTCTACTGTATAAAGAATAGAAATGGGGTGAGTGCATAGCCTCATATTCGGCTGAAGAGAGTGATCTTCTAATATAACAATTGGGGGCTTGTGACGTCATTCAAGTTCTGTTGAAATAATTTTAATACTTCAACGAAACCCCAATTTCCTTCTCTCTCTTGCGTTGATCTGCTCTGAAAAAATACATATTCTTTTTTTCTTCCTTTATCTTCTACTCAAATTGTGGATATTGAGCTCAGAGAAAGTAGAGAAGTACGTACACTCTTGTATTTACTTCAGACGTCTCGTATGCAGTACAAATATCGGTAATGAAACGGCCCCTTTGTCGCTCAGCGAGTTTATTTCCTCTTTTCTAATGTTTCAGATAGGGGAGGAGTGATCAACCGAACAACAAACTGTGCACTATTATATAGTGCGATAGTAAGAAAATTCGCTCGCACTTATCTTACCTTAGTAATATTAGTTCATCTTCGGCCGAGATCAGTTAGTATGATACCCACAAAAGGCTATTTTAGTGCACTTCATAACCATTGGAAGTAAAATAAAGTAAACCTCTCTACCAAGAAGCGCATAAGTAGCTAAGTAGGTTGAAAAACGCTCAACTATTCGCAGTCAAGACGTCAACTCACTTAGATTACTCTCGGGAGACCAACTAGTTCTACAAACAAAGTACGATTATCTAGAAATTTCTTTACCGGGATTATTAAACAAAATGTACTCTATGATGGGTCTCAGAACGAAAACAACTCCATATTGAGTGCACTGCACCAAAATCGACTACGACTTGCACCAGAAGATTTAGTCCGTCAATACGATTTACATATCGTTTATTGATCTCAAAAATCGCTTTATGATATTAGAAAACGTTGTGACCACAGAATTAGTCATCCGTGAAACGACTATTTTGCATTTATTCAAAAGGTTTCATGTCAGAGTTACAGGATTTATATATACTAGCTACACTCGTGAAAATTTCACGGTCTGGCGGGGCCTTTCAAGTTGGACCTCTGGAAATTCTAGAGCAATGAACAAATATTATCAAGTTTTATAGTATACTAAACTGTCCTTGAACCGTTTGATCGTTATCTCAATTTTTTTTTTCCATTCGCAAAAGTCAAGTGTTATTTAGCTGGTCGTAGACAACGCGCTATTTGTCCCCGTTCACTCCTGGCCGTGTGGGTCACCAACACCAGCTCTTTTGCTTTGAAAGCTATATTTAGCACTGCCTGTGTGCAAGGAAAATATATATGTGACGTATTGTCCAATTGTATTGACCGTATCACCTTTAGATTTAATGTACCTGCCTACCTTGAGTAGCTCGATCGAAGGTCTTCGGAAGAAGTCCAGATGACGTTGTTCACATCACCACAGTTGTGTGGAGTCACTCTGCTGGGTGTTTTCTGTGGTGCCGTAGTTAGCGAACAAAGAGAGAGCCAGCAGCGAATTATCTCCACAGTGCACGTAACCGCTGACCGCTGGTCTATCTGGTGTTCTTTTTAAATGAGAATCCAGTACATTTTTGAACTCTAAAATTTAGATATCAGTGGCGTACATGTTAATGCGACCGAGCACGACTTCATCTTCTGTATCATGGATACAACCGAACTATAATGTATCTAATTTCCTGCTATCTGCTACAAATGAAGAGCTTAACACGCGAAGGATGGAGCAACGCTATTAATATTATAGATATCTGTAAAGTTGTACTGTTCTCCCCTAGACCCAATCTATAGGTCGCTAAAATACGGCACCACTGCTGCTTCACTGCGCCCTATCAAGTAGACTATAACTGTGCTGGACCACAGTCAACGTGTCACTATAGAGTGTATTGGCTTTGAACAAGTATTATCTCAAATAAGACGGGCACAAACTTTCGTGTCGCCATTATAAAATTCCGTCTCTGCGTCATGCACGAACTTGAAGAAGATACCTTAAGCCTTTAACGGTTCTTCAATAACTAGCTTTCTTGGGAATCGCAACGTTTTAAATGAGACCAAACGGTTCTAGAAGGGGCTCCTAGCAGGGGTTAAAGGGTTTAATACATCTTCCGATTAAGTGGGTAACAACGTATGCTGAGCACAACGGTTATCATTTGCAACTCATTCTGTTGGATGAACAATTGCAGAGTTATTTACAGTTATATTTAGCACCTTGTAAAAGGTGCCTTTAAACCATTGTTGTTGTAGAAATAGAAATGGCAGTCTCGAAAGGGATAAAGCGTATATGAAGGGCTCTGAGTCATGTGCAGCCTGCTGACAGCATCATCGGGATACCCGATAACTTATACAAAATACGAAAATTTAGATAGCAGTTTTCAAGAGCACATGGCCTCTTAATCAGCTAATCTTGGCAAAAGACCTTAGAATAATGATTATGGGAAGCCATGAATGACGCTAACAGCGGCTCAGCAGGCGATGAGAAGCCGCCTCAATGCTCTCATAACGAAGTTCAGGTTCTATCATACGATGGTAAGGATGAAGGTTCACGATGGATCTTTTGTCATAATATCTACTATATAATAATTCACGTCGTGTTTTTATTTATTTATTTATTTATTTATTTATTTATTTATTTATTTATTTATTTATTTATATATTTATATCTTTCCTGTCACGCTNATATAAATCTTCAGACACGATTGTCTTGCAAAAATATTGAAGAACTGCCTGTCTGTATCTTCCTGAACTATATGTGCTGACCACTGCCACTTCAGCCAGTTTAAGATCTCCAAACACCAGCTTGAGTCACGTGACAAAGCCATGTGTTTACTCGCCCAGGGAAGGCTTGCGCGTAGGTACTCCTCCCATTGAAGCTCCTTGTCGAGCAACCCAATCAGCAAGTTAGTAACCAACACACTCTGTGTTATTATGTTGCAGTACAATTAATGCATCTGCCGCATAGTTGCAGAAGGTTTGATATCAATACCCTAGCTCATTTAAATACAGTAAGGCTACACTTTCAGTAGAAGATATGCCGTAGTTTAAATTCTAACCCAGCACAGTTACTGAAAATTTTTTATCAATACCCTAGCTCAATTAAATACAGTCAGGCTATACTTTCAGTAGAAGATATGCCGTAGTTTAAAGTCTAACCCAGCACAGTTCAGGTTTTTGCTTTGTTTCTGCAACAATTTTCTTACCTTTCATGACACCTGCGCATAAGGAACAGAAAGTAATGGTGCATACTAAGTAGACTTATCAACAATGATCACGGGTCGAGAAGTGCTAACCTACAAAGTAAAGCGATGTTTTGACATATATAGCGGTGACCATCTTTACGAGATTTCGCTTTAGTTTGGAAGTGTCAGAGAACAAAGCTTTCAGAGTGAAAAGATGAACAGATTTTGCTACAGCGCTATACAGTAACAGAATTTTCAATATACAGCTTTATCTAAGTATATATTTTTCATCTACTCGTTTGTTATACGGTTATTTCTTTATTTAGCCGTTCATTAGCAAATTGTCAGAGCTTTTTCCGTTTTCTATTTACTCTTCAAAATGATTTATTGACGTTAAAGAAAACTCAAAATTTCAAAACAGTAAATGTCACATATTGGATAATAACTCTGTGCATGACACAGCTGCTGAAATGATTACTATTCAATTTACTGAATTTTACTTGCAACGAAATATGTTAAAGTGTCTTAGAAACTTCAATTTTGATTAAATTTATGTAAAATCTCGTATTATATTTGCCACCTTATTAAAACTGAATGTTTGTTCTCCGGAATGTGCAGATACAGAGCATTTAGAGCCGTTCCCTTAGATGCTTCACATTTATTGTACTACTAGAGGGCCCAGCCGTCAAAAATGACGGCAAGAATTTTGTGATTGAGCTTTTTATTGTTCCGGTTCCCAGTATAGGTTTTGCTGTATTACAGGTCTCATCCCTGCAGGCCTGATCTTCCAGTAGTTGTACTCTACAACCATGAGTTTTGTGATAGCAAAATATCCCCCATGCAAGATAAGGAGTGAATATCAGCTCAGAATTGATCAAACGTTAAGCTGCACTAAAAAATATAGTTAAGTGAAAATTCACTGGAAATGCCCAGGGTTCACCGTATTGTGGATACCAACTGATTGTTGAACCTCCAGGGTCGAAATTTGGCTGTGATGCAAATTCAATACTAGAGCAATCTAAGAGCGCATACCTCCTCCAAGCGGCAAAGAAAAATTCATTTTGGCTTTAAAACCATAATTTTCTTTGTATCAACTCCAAAATCTAATCATTTGTGCCCTTTGATAGTACTAACAGCTTATGCAATTTTCGTGAAGATCCGTTCATCACTTTTTGAGTCATGCTGCTAACAAGCATAATGACAAACATGGGTCAAACATACAAACGAACAAACTAATTTGCACCAAAATTTATTCATTCATGTCTAATAATAATAACAACTCCAATAAATATCATAAAATCCATTCATAGTTTTTTTGAGTTATTGTGCTAATAAACATACAATTGGAAACAGTGACTAACGAACGAACCAATAGATTACAAAAATTAGGTTATAAACTCTTCGTAATATACTGAACAACTTGTGTAAACTTCATAAAAATCCGCCCATAACTTTTTGAGTTATGGCATTAAGAAAAAAGAGGCAGACAAATAAACAATCTGATGGACGGATCTTCATTAAAAGTTGATCAACTATTTCTCCTAACATACATAACAATTCCTGTAAATTTCGTCAAAATCCCTCCATAACTTTTTGAGTTATCTTGGTCACAGAGAGACAAACGCCACGAAAACATAACCTCCTTGTCCGAGGTAATAAAAATGCATCTTCTCAGCGCGAAGATTTAACTACTACGATATCATTCAGCAATAAAAGCGGGGATCCAGAGGCTAAGGATGTAGAGGCCGGAGATCCAGAGCTATATTTGTCAAGCGCTATTTCCAAGCGCTGAAATTGTATGGTATCTCAACTTGTTCATCAGTACATGAATTTTCTCCTATATAACTCTTAACTGCGTGACTTACAGACGGGCCAACATTGGAGCAAGCAAGAGAGCAAGCAAGTAGGCGAGCAAGCGACCAACACCTGTGTTTTATTATATAGTTGATTCTCGTCGTATATTTTTTAAAATGGTACAATATAAGGCATAAATTCAAAGTAAGCAAAGCCTTGATGGCATATTTCTCACCCTAGGAAAAACTTATGTTTCGTATCATGCGAGCGGTTCGTTTGGTTTATGTTAAATTTATTATAGCACAGACTGGCCGACCGCATCAAGTATTAAATATATTCAGCTCATTTACCTCCTAGCTTACATCCCGGGTATAAACTGTCTCTCCAGTTCGCTTTACATATGAATAATGAATTATTGTGCTTCCAGCTTATAGCGCCACGGCCACAGCAGCATTTGCATAAAGCGCTCTAGTTGCTCTTACATTAGTAGCCGTTTGGGCGCCAAAAGCTGCTGTTCCTGCTGCCCGCCATGAATACATGCAGCCTTTTTGGACCATCCTAAGCAACTCCACAGACCACTACCAAATTACGATCATCTTTTGCGCTGGTAATGGGAAATTGATTGCATCTTTTCTGGTCAACACCCGTTGATGGCCTCCGAGTTACTCTCTAGAGACATGAAGAAGTCGTTCCATGTTACAAGTTGGTGGAGCCCGACAAGATTTAGGGCTGAGGATCATAACTCTCTTCGCTATCGAATGACTTGTGCTCTTTGGGCAGCGTCGTTCCTTCGAGTTGGTTATGGCCAGTAAATTTCTCTTTCTCAAAAGCTGCGGCACAAACTCAGTTGTCCATATCAAAGACAGGATTTTCATTTACGACTTGAAGCTGCTGTTCATTAAAAAGTTCGTTGTGGAGTTTCGTCGAACGGTATAGCTTTTTTCCTTCTAATAAAGCTCTACAAAAGACATTTAGCCTTATAAGAACCAACTAAAATGTCGGTTTCTCCTAGTAATACTATTGTCTGAAACGCACAAGGACAAAGGTCTTAGTGCGGTGAGGTGAAAGTAGTCGTACAAGCCTCTTTTCTAGATCTTTATTCGGGGTCAAACCGATGTATGCAATCTATTGTACCATCCTAAGTACCTAAATACGTTTTGAATCTGCTAATCTGTTTATTTCAGATAAGACACATCAGCATTTAGTTTCGTTATGATTTTACATTTCTTCTCTACCTTCTCTACCACTGTATCAAATTTATTCAAAACAATTCGAGAGTATAAACATATTACAGCACTAGTTACAAAGAATTTAAATTGGTGTCAACGTTTCGACAGCCGACTGGTGTCATCATCAGGACATCTAAAAACCTGAAATGAAAGGGGATACGCTAATATCTGTCTATTTTAAAAAGTTGTCAACAAGGTAATAGAAATTATACGACTATGACAGTGATTACTCGCTCATCACTGGAATTTCTCGCTTATAGCTTTGTTGCTACTGTGAAACACGAACAAAGTTTCCAAGGTTTTTTTTAATAATTGCTCATTTCCATTTCGGAAGTACAATTACTTATATTCAATTATTGAATGGCAGATGATTCTTTTATTAAGTATGATTTATTGAAAACATGTTTCCTTTTACAAAACTTTTTCACTTTTTCATTATAATGAAGATTGTTATTAAACAAAATTCAATTACATCGCTTTTTTCAGCCTTTATTTTATTTTTTTAGAAAATTCACACAATCCACACCGCATTCAAGGAGTTGTGTTTTTTTTCGTCATCATATGCATCTGAGAGGTTCATGTTTAACACCAAATTACTTTCTAAGGTTCTTTGGGTTTCCGTACAGGGTCTTAGGGTTTTCATGAAAACTCATAATAATACATGGGCAGAAAGCAATTATTGAAAAATTTTGCAACTGTATTTCAAGACACCAGGTGGCCTTCTTTCCCTGCCCTTTCGAATATGCGACCATAACTTTGCTTTCGAGTGACACATGGCCTGGAGCTCGTGCGCCAAGGAGGGCCTTCCTTACCATAAATCCCGCCATAGTTTCTTCCGTTTTCGTAAGTTTAAAGCCACTTAAATTTCTCAAAAAAAAAATAATAATTGCGGGTTTCGGCACTTTGAGAGCACTTAGAGTTTTTAGCTTTTCTTTTTACAAGAACTAATGGATCATTTAACATCAAGTGTTTCGCCCCCGTACGACATACGTCAAGCTTCCTACTATTACGCCACTTTTCTTGAGATGTCGGGTCTTTTGAGCTCTAGAATTCATAGTGCATTAACTTTACAAGCAGATTCTTCTATAAAGACAATATCCAACACACCCTTTATAATACTTTTGATTCATTAATATTACAAAAATTTGTGCTTAATTTGATCTGTAAAGGAGTACATGGCAAAGATCAAATATTTGTAATTCCATTGGAATGGATATCTGACGTTGGACTGAGATGCAGCCACAACAAATGCAATACAAAAATACTAATAATTCAATTGTTTATTGAACATTTGTATCAGCATAAATGTGTTCTTGGGTTTAAAAGTGACAGAATCAATGAAAAAATCATGATATGTAGAGTTTTATCAATAATGTAAATCACCTTATACACACATACACGAAACCATTTTTTAAGTGCCGTCATCGATGATCCATACGCCTGGCATAATCCCAGTATACAATGTGAGTTATGGGTAACAGATAGCTCAATAATGTAAATTTATGGTAAATTAATAAGTTCCTTGCATAATGTTCTTAAAGAACGTGCAGTAAATTGGCGACAGCAAATATAAACGTCTGGAGTAAGCAAACACCACGGTGGGCAATGGTCCAACCAAGAAGCCTCTTACACAACACGATAATAGTTCCTGTATTAAAACCTTGCAGTGTTACCATAGATGTATTGCCTTGTACTCTACCCATCAGAGTGATGGCGTTGAAATTGAATGGTGGTTCCTTCCTAAGAAAGGAAACATTTGAAAGGTATCGTTGGCGTCTATGGCTAATAAATGAATTCGGTAAAGCATATGGCCAATGCTGAAATATAACTTCGTCAAGTGCGAAAAAAACGGCCGAAAGAAACCGTTCGTCAGCGCAGCGAACGACAGGAAACGGTAAGATATATGACGCATGCACGCGAGTGAACCGCTGTACGACATCGACACAATGTCAGCTGAAGCAACTAAGAGATAGAGGGAGCCAGTTATGGCAACAAATGTCCCGGAAGGAATGGCCTCTTTCTGCAGCAGATATTGTATCACAGTGCAGCGTGTACCAGTCACGACTGCTCATTTATAGTCTCTCTCCCACCCCCTGCCCTGACCTTCATCTGAAGGTGAGCACTGCTGGAACTGTGTTAGTAACCCTTGCATGCCATGCCGCATGTCTCCCTGTCACCTTCGTATCAATGTTCGTGACCAGCTGATTAGAGACTGACTTTACAATTGGCTTCGCACGCTGTCGGCTCGGCAGGCGTGCTGCGAACTGCTGCAGAAATAAGCATTGGCCAAACGCGTGTAGGGCGCACAGTGCAAAAGCTATTATAGGGTCACGCACCCACCACGTGACACTTAAAAGTTGTCCGAAAAGTTATCAATTAGAGGAGGATAGTTCGGTCATCAATTGCATTGACTGTGATGCGTTGCCGTGAGCAATAACAGCAGTGCCGTGTAATGTGGAAGTCTTTATATCCATTCTGCTTAATCCTATTTACAGTAAAAATACAGGGCGGTAGAGAACATTTGTAGCAAAATAACACAGCCTAATATGATGAGGATTGACAAATAATCAGCCAGCAATGACCGTTATGATAGCGTGAAAGTATTTAACTAATAATTAACTGTTTTTTTTAGGAATTTCCTTTTGGTAAATGGTCAGCTCTAGCTCGGTGTATAAATTGACATTTTAAAACACATTTCGATCATGAAACGGTCTGCCGCAGTGGACTGCCTTGTATCAGTTTTAATATAATTTCTCTCTGGAACCAAACTTTTAAAGCGCTATATATAAAAAGTATATTATTTATGCAAATATAATGTATATCACTTTAAGCAATTTAAACGCACTGCTATTAATATAATACTTCTAAAATTTCCTCTTGCAGAAATTTTTCAGCTTCCCCTATACTAAGGAAGCGCTGGAGAGACATGGTTGGAATAAGTGCTGGAGCTGCTGAGGTTCGAGCGGCAGCAGTCAAAAATTATCTGAACTAAAACGCTCCGCGGCGTAAGACCATCGGTAGAGATAAATTCACTGCCGTCATTCTTGATGGCCAGTTAACTCTAGATTTTTGGCGTTTTTCACATCTCGGTCAACCCAACTGACTGCCTGAAAATAATCATTATTATGGCTCAGCTCCTTCTGCCTCTCTTTGGGCGGACAGACAGGAAAATTCAATGCCGGAGTTTTTCATGGCCAGCTTATTCTAAAATTTTGACATGTTTCACATCTAGGTCAACCTACCTAGCTGACCCCTACCAAAATTATGAACCTTGCCCAAACAAACATATATAGTTATATTTTCAACGAAAAATTATCTCAGCTCTTCACTAGTAAGTGATAAAAATTGAGAGGGAGAAGAAGCCCAAGCAGGATCGTTACCAGTTTTGGGGGGACACCTCTCAAGATTGAGAGACAATTTGTTTTCTGTTGCCACCAAAAATCCATAAAAATACTTCATGAAATTATAATAATTAATTCTTTTATCACGTCGATCAATAACCAATAACAACTTTGGCAACAACAGCTGAAAGGAGTGGATATTCATACTGATATGTAGAGTAATAACGAAAATGCGACACAACACGTAAAAAAGTAACTGAAGCAATCCGCAAATATAATAAATTTTTACTAAACGTTTCCGCCTGTAGCTGTTGCAGCAAAAAAAATACCGTGTCGTGTTATGGCTTTGCTTTACTTTATCGCAATACTTACTTCATTATTTGTGAAATAAAGTAGATTCTGTTATTGCAATAATACTTTTCCCTTCGTGCACAGATATCACTAATTTCAGTTTCTCGTTATGCTCTACTGCATGCCTAGGTACATCAGAAATTTCTCCCTAAAGAAATTTGTATAGATAAATTTGTAACGTACAAAAAATATATATTTTCAGAAAGATATTAGTGGAAAGTGAGAGTGGGGAAGCATATGTAACTGCCTAGACAAAGAGGGTTTCTAAAGCGCATATTTTCTAACTTTTTTTATGTTAAACGTCACAGGGACCTAAACATGGTTATTATCTAAATACGCAGTACTCATTGCGCAAGTGAATCGTGAAATGCCAATCCTACATTTACTTCAAATAAACATGCGTTCTAGCATTAACAAAACAAAAAATATGCTGCTGAAAATAGCTGAAGGCATTTTGCAAGAAGATTAACCTAGTCTATGAAGGTACAAAGTCAACACGAGTAACAAATGTACTCATAGTGTGACTGGGAGCCTTTCCATGTGAACGGATGAATAACGTATGTGCTTCTGATGGACGGAGCTTCCTATTGACATTATCAATCTGATTTCGACGAATGAGTACTAATTAAGTGCCAAAGGTAAATGCTACTCTTAAAATAGGTTGTTACTATTCAAGGAATATGACTTATAGTAAGAAAATTTTATACTGTAGCTTATGTACGGCATTAAGGTACACTTATGAGTATATTTTCTTGTTTTTTCGTGTTTTTGTTTTTGCTGCTATTCAGAATATCGTTTATACAGTAGTAATAATTGTGAAATATGTATTCCTTGCTGTTTTATAGACTGAAGTTTACTCCTTAAATCGTTCATTGTTCTCTCAAATAACTCAACATTTAGGAACATGATAACAGTTATTATGTTCGAGAACACGCCTTCTAAAAGTGAAACACTTATGGGGCGTACATCATTACTTAAAATCACTTATGGCACTAGCTATACATATAACAATACTAACTTCATTGCAACTCTACACGGAATTATAAATAAGAAAAATCTCGTAGCACGATACAACGTGAAACTACCTCAGGTAAATATGTACTCTGAATAATGTGCTACTCGGAAACAATTACATCACAACGATGGATCTAATGAAATCGATGATCAAGGTAGCAACATTTAATAAAAGCTTAACTAGGGTGATTTATGATGACTAATTTGAGCAATGATACAAAAGAGGAAATCTAACTAGTCTCACGCGGCGAAGTACACAAAATCGTTTAAAGTACACAAATTAAATCGTTAAAATAACTCAAGCTGCGACCATTTTTACGCAGAGCTTTAATAATTATGATTATTACCTCCGCTAATGAGGTTATGTTTTCGTCGGGTTTGTCTGTCTCTCTCTTTGTCTGTCTGCCTCTCTGTCTGTCTGTCATCAAAATAACTCAAGCAGTTGTGGACCGATTTTAGCGAAATTTACAGGGATTGTTAGGTTAAGAGAAACAGATGATCAACTTTTGGTGAAGTTCCGTCCATCCGTTTGTTTGTTTGTTCGTTTGTTTGTCTGCCTCAAATTTTTGAATGCTACAACTCAAAAAGTTATCGAAGGATTTATATGAAATTTACATAAGTTATTAGGTATATTATGAAGAGTAAATAACCAAATTTTTTCAACGATCCGTTTGTTTGTTCGCTCGTTTGTCACGCTTGTTAGCACAATAATTAAAAAAGAATGAAGTTAAGTTATTTTATGCTAGGATAGGTTGAACTACGTTACGCTAAGCTATTTTTTATTGGTATAACTCGCTGTTAGCCATCCCGCTAGTCACAGACTGCAGTATCACCTCTGCACAAGATGAGCGGCGTGTATAACGCCACTTGGACGTCATCTGAAATATCATCAAGGTTATCTAGGTAAGGTAATAGTAACTGCGTGGATCGCATACCAAAGTGGAACTCTATTATTTTGTTTTGCTTACACTTCCATACACGAAGTATTTGATCTCATAGTTGTATAGCTATGCTTATTCGTACAGGATATATTATTTTAGTCAGTGTCATGCTTGTATTTTAATTCAAACTAGACTACCCGTGACCCGTTGGGTCGTCATCACGATCGTCTTGTCTGCCTTTCGTACCCATTTTGCTTCCTTCTCACCTGTAACTCATACTGATCTTTCTT
>LQNS02278175.1:1126853-1151012 GCA_001587735.2 Parhyale hawaiensis | reverse complement strand
TGTTCACTGACATTAGAGGTATGTTGTTTTCGTCTCTTTTGACACGCAAAATAACCCTGAGAACATTATTGATGGCAATTTTAATAGGACGCAAAGAATTTTCAGAAGCATTACCCCATACAATTATGTTTTGAGTTAGTGTTACAAACTCACAAATTTTCGTCGCTTAGGAGCCACTATGGAATAGCACACTGTGGTGCATTCCAACTCAACATCTTGCCAGAGGCTGTTGTAGAACAAAGAAAAACCTTTGATGTTGATGGCGGTACGTCAAGAATTATCATGCCATATATGCCAAAGACTGAAGAAATTTAAAACTTGACCAGCACTGAGGCTGTCAGCGCCTGGGTGCAATCCTCATTGTCTATGTGAAATAAAAAAGACAATAATTCAATACAAAGGAAAAACGTGGTCAAATTTTAATTCCATGAGCTGATGAAAGAACCTGACCATCTGAACTATGATTGATGATAGAAAGAGGCAGTGTAGGCTCAGCTTTCTTTTTTTTTTTGCTCCTTGTCTGGTTTGTGAATTTCGCTGGTAGCCAAAAAAAGGGTGCCGACTGTTTTACCTCTGCACTGGAAGTGTACTGTTCTTCTCTATCCCTCATGCTAATGTCTCAGTTATTTTTCTTTGGGAATTCTTAAAAAATAGGAATAAAGATTTTTCCAGTCACTTATATAATATTTGGTGGCTCATCTCTAGGAAGAACTACAGCTTAAAAGAAAATAATAACATATTGTAAAATTACACTATAAATCAAATATTAATTACTTTTATTAAGAACATGATAAGTTCGCAAATGCGCCTAGAAGTACAAAACCCAGTAAGAAAAAATGTCGTAGACACCTGATATACGTGAGTGCGTCGTCCGGTACCGATTTAAAAATAGAACACTTTTTAAAACTTCGTTTACGTCTAAGACCACTGCGGACAGCTTTTACTGAAGAGTTGGCTGATTTTTCTGATTTGCTGGCAGAGCGAGCGTGCTCTAATACCAAATTCGAAACGGTCATCAAGTATTGGGCAAATATCAGACTGCGTTTAGCCAAATTGTCTATAAACCTGTTATAGACAATACGTAAGCGCTCAATAAATTTCTATATGAACTAGTAGTGTTAGTAGAAACTTTTACTAGCGCTTCAGTGGCACACTGCCTATATCGCCCCGAACTATTCAAGTGCCTAGCCACAGTGGCTCGTGCGCCGCTACAGCGCTGAATTTTTCTCATTTTATATTATAAAAGTAGTAAGGGGAACATCATTATTATTATCAATTTTACATTTAGTGTATGTAATTCACAAAGGAACTGGAAGGGCCGTAGTTGACGATAGCATTTATCGTAATGGTTACATCACAGTTTGTGATAGAGGTTACATCTGGTAAGACAAGTCTTATGGGCACTTCCATTAAATTGGCCGCGGGGTCCCTCAGAAAGCCTTCCTCGGAGGATGGAGTGGGCATCTCGACCATGCAGGTCTGGATAGCAGTCCCTTCGCTCGTCGGAAAAAGTAGGACACTCGGCCGCTCGTCGGAAAAAGTAGGACACTCGGCCATTAAATACAAGACAGTGAGTGGTACGATGCAGTCGTCGCAGCAGGGTTGCGGACGCCTCATCCGCAGGTAGCCGTGGGTACGTCTCGTGTGCCCAATACGCAGTCGGTACAGTACGACGTCCATTTGGAGGTCGTCACTATTTGACGAGTGTCACTGTCGGAAGTTTTCTTTGACTGTTTGTAATTTAGTTATTTCTCTGCGCTAGCCACTGAGATTGCCATAGCTAGCGTAGGTTTCGCTCGATTAGTGGGTAATAGTCTCGGTAGGAGACTGCATATTTTGCCGCGGGCAAATCCGACAGGGCCACCTGCCGCGACTCCTCATCAGCGAGCTCATTGCCCGCGATGTCAACATGACCAGGCACCCAACAGATACAGACGGACTTTCCATCCTCTTGCAATTTTTGTATCGTACTTACTATTCGGTTGATGACGGGGTGGATGCCGTCGTATACTCGAATGGCCTGTACTACACTCAGTGAGTCGAAGAATATGGTAAAGTTGTTCTCATCGTTGTCTCTAATGAGAAACAGCGCCCTGCATACGCTGAACAGTTCGGCGGTGAAAATAGAGGTCTCTGGTAAATGCCGGCATGCTCTAGTTTCACCAGTCGCAGCGGCTGCGCATCCAACTCGGTCTCTCGTTTTAGAGTCATCGGTATAGATGTAGAGTCACTATGTTGGTCTCTCACGTAATCCGCGAAGGGATTTTTTTGTACGACGGGAAGGGAGTCTTTCTTTTTTGGATATTGCGTGCCGGGGGAAAAAGAGTTGAAACTGGTATGCGCCAGGTCGGCTTGTCTCTGAACAGGACTGGAGCCACCATAAAAGGCTCGATTTCCCCTATGAAGGAGAGGGCTTCATAGTCATTGGCATAAGAGGCAATGTTACCTCTTATGCCTATTTTTGTGCAGTTGCAGGAGTATCCCATGTCGACAGGCTTTGTCGTATGCCTGTTTAAGATCGAAGAAGACACAGATATTGTGCTCCTTAGGTGTCTTGTGCTCTATGACGAAATTTTGTATCCGTACAATGGCATCGGTGGTGCTACGGGACAGTCGAAACCAGTATTGCACGTTGCAGAGAAGCTTGTTGGCTTCTAGATATTTCATCAGACGGGTGTTCATGATTTTCTCCGTCGAGGATATAACGTGGTGCTGCATAGTAGTTTTCAAGGTCCGCGTTCGATGTAAAGCTATCCCATAACGAGCTGCATTACAACATTCAGTGATAACTTTGTTTTGAAACAGTTGGTAGTTCTGTTTGATGTTATTTCATAGCGATCTGAAATGCACATATACAAGGCTCGAACTTCGGAGCTACCAGCATTTTACTACTTACTACTAGCTATATAGAGGACTATTTCAAAGGCTTCTGACGTTTTACAGACTATGGCACTTAAAATGGTATTCACATGATAATCTAGAATTTACAACATGCTGCTAACAATCCAAACATTACAGTTAAAACAGCATCCCCATCATATTTTATAACTTAGAACATGCTGTTGAAGATATAAACATTTCTGTAACAAATTCCTTTTTAGTGAAGGTTGCTTTAATGCGTCAGAGTTTGAAGTGAAAATGAATTTTCGTTTTTATTACCTGATGTTTTTGGGGCGAGCTGCTCTTTGAACTGAGGTTATTTCCTGAGTTTCATTACGTCGACGTTAATGAAGCGCCAGTCCGCGCTGTCTAGCTAAAGTTCAGCATTAGCGAGGCGCCTTTCTGAAAGTAAAAATCAATCACTGGTGCTTTTCACGTCTCGTCCTTTTAAAACTTTTCCATCGTTAGTTGATGAGGAGAAAATGGTGCGCCGCTATGCGCTGCAACATCGGCCTTTGTATAAGCTCTCGGCCTCAAGTTAGGCGGACGTGGTGCCATAGACAGAGTGAGAACTGTTGAACTTCCAGCGAAGGGACAGCAACTTAGGAAGGGCAATTAGGTTTTGAACTTATGAGTCAAAGTTAGGGCAGCCTTTGTCTGATGAACGTGTTTGATATCTGTGCTGTCGAGCCTAGGGAAGAGGAGGTTCACAGCAACGCCAGCTCCACTTTTTAGCCAAAAGTTTCCGGTTCAAAGCTTTTCAGAATGAAGTGACATTAGTTTTTTTGCCTACAGTCAGTCTAGTTTTTTTTTTTGTTTAATTGGAGTCTGACACTTTGTACGAGTGTTCCACTGTCAGCAAAGTTATGCTTCTTTATTTAAGGGTTTGAGCAGACATGTTTGAGGACTCTGCATATATGTAATGAAAATAATGCACAGTAGAAGCTTGAAAGAGTGATTCAGCTTGTCTTCCGCTAACATATGAAAAGATAAGTCTGTCACAAGAAGTTAAGACTCAACTCACACAGACAAAATGCACGCCTGTAATTCAAAACCTGTCGATGTTATTACATGGCACTAATAATAACGATACACTTTCTCTCACGCTCTGCTGGCCACACCTTGTTAGAACTTACAATCTTATCTTGGTCAACATATGCCAAAAATAAACTAACATAATCCTGCTGGCCCCCGAGTGAAATGCATACTCTCAACTTGTAGCATATCTGTTTATGAAGAAAGTTTTAACAGCTTAAACTCCTCATTATATTTTTTCACTCCGCCCTCATAAAATAAGTTCACTAGTGATTAAATCATCCATCAATAAGTAGCACCAAGCACGACTGCTAACTCTAAAAGTGCGACTTAAATATTATAAAGGTAAAGTCATCACAACGCTATCTACTAAAGATAGCAGCCTTAAACAAGCGCTGAATTCATTGTAGGGATGTAAGGTATGAATTTATTGAAAATGATGATGAATTCGTAAATCGAGAAAAACATTGGCAGACGAAATAAAAAATCGTTATTACATTTCGTCATTTTAGTGCCTTTTGATTTAATAATTGTCCTCCATCACTAACCTGAGCTTTCTATTAGTTTTTTTTTTTGTGCTAAAAAGAACATTTCTGGCATCACTGAGATCGTTTTTTTTTTTTCGCGCACCTTGTCTGAGGATCTTGTGTTTATAAGAAAATAGTGTACTGAAGTTTTTTACTTAGGACACATTGTTGTGAGGTAGTGAGTGGGTATGCCGGTATGCATTGTATAGTCTACGGCTCCTACCTTTCACTCTTAGATATACTTTTTTTACGTATACCAACTATAGACAAAAGCTTACTCTGTCACGTTTACCTTACAGTATTTATATAGACATAGCTTACCTTTGTTGTCGCTTTGGCAAACGTACCAGTAAAAGTTTACTACATAAACCTAATAGAATAATACCTCTGATGCATTCAATCTCTTCGTTGTGTCACCACTATTTTTCACGGAAATCTCTACACAACGAGACACTGAACACCTCCGAAGGTTTTCTCCATTATCTTCCTGAAAGACCTACTCTGATTAAACAGAGCGTTATGAATAACATGAATACCTATGACGAGGAACCCAGCCTCTGTGTGCAATATTTTAAGAATATCATACGCGATGTAATTGGTAAAATAACAAGGAACAAGTTACTTATTGAGGGTGCCATGAAAAAATATTAGTCATGTACTGTAGTTCCCTAGTTAAGAAGAGTCATTCTTCCATTTGTAGACGTACCCTAAAACGTAATTACTTTTAGTGAAATTCAGTAATTTTTCTCGTGAATTTTTACAGTTTATTGATACAATCTTTTTATTTTTTATTTTTTTTTTGCCTAGGGCTAAAATTTGAAAACAGCATTTTTCATCGGATGCAGTGACCTGATTATTTGAGCTGACCTACTTTTAATGCTCTTCTTCAGCCTCGTTGCTCTAAACTGGCAGGCGTCAGTTGCAGCCAGCCCATGTGTGTTCCACAGTCTGTCATCAGCGCAGTAAACTTCTCAAATAACTGTAACGAATTTGATCGATATGAATGGTGCGATGAAGTCCCAGACGCAGCACTAAATTCTGGCTCTAACAGCGTTATGATGTTGACCTTGCCCTATTTGATGTAGTAATTTTTGTTAACTGGAGCTATTGGTTGATCATTTGCAGTGGCAACGCTGAGCATTGGCTAATGGCATATTTAGCAGCTCAGGTGCTTATATAGCTTTCGCATGTTTCAGTGGCGTTAAGAGAACTCTGTTGAGCTATAGCAGTCAGTTTCGATAGATGGATCCGTTGTCAAGAGTGCACTCATGCGCAACATGGGTAGAAGTAGCCGATAGTCTCACGATGAGACGCTAGCGGGGTCACTGCAGTTTACTCAACGGTGGGTTACTTTGGCTTCTGGGTTATTCATATCGAGGCTGTCGTTCTTAGGCGACTAGTTAAGGTTTTTTTAATGTCCACTTTGCTCACCTATTAAGTAACATTAAAATTTTCAGAGCGTAAATTGAAGATGAGAACGAATGACTTAGCTCCATTCTTTAATGTGGAATACGCTTAGGCCTTGATGTCTTCCCTTGAAGAGCGTGTCAAACCAAATTTCCATTGTCTGTAAACAAATTACATAATTATCAAACGTGTATATTGTTTATATTGTTAACAGAGCCGTTAATGTTCTCATCGTTCTACGGAACAGTCAGCCCGATACGCCTTTAAAAAAAAAATCTCCGTAATATAAATGCAGCAAACCAACCAAACGCATGGCTTCCGGTGTAGGGATGTGAAGAATACAAAACAACTCACGGTATTAAACGTTTTCCTTTTCATATTTGATCATGAACAGGGCATACCATAAAAAACTGATTTTCATAACGTCTACATATAACCCGGGCATCTGACTGTCACAACAATCTCGTTTTTACCTTCGCCAAGTAGGTAATATTTTTATCGTGTTTGTTTGCCTGTCACAGAGATAACTCAAAAAGTTCGGATCTTCGCGACATTTACAGGGATTATTAAGAACTAAGAGTAACAGATGAGTAACTTTTGGCGAAGATACGCTTGGCTGTCAGTTTGTTTGTATGCTTCTTTTTTCTTAGTGTCATAACTCAAGAAGTTATGGACGGATTTTTCTGAAATTTACATGCGTTGTTGGCTACAATACGAAGAGTAAATGGCCAAATTTTTGTGATGACCTCTTTGTTTGTTTATTTGCTCGTCTCTTTGTTCAATTCTATATTTGTTAGAAAGATAAATCAAAATATTCTAAAGCATCGGTATTAAATTGATAATAATTGTTAGAACTATTAAAATATATAAATGATCGAATTTTGGTGATTATCGGTTGGTCTGTTCGTGAGTTTGACTAATGTTTGTCAGAATATTTGTCGGCAGCATAACTCGACAAATTATGAAATGATCGTCAAAAAATTATAGAAGTTGTTATTACTGTCAAAAGCACAAGTGACCAGATTTTGGTGCTTATAAAAATGAAATCAGTTTCAAAACCGATTAAAAAATTCTTGTTAACGTTGCCTTTCTTCCATGGCGGAGGTATTCGCTCTCAGAGTGCCGTAGTTTGGAAATGTACTTGCATCTTTCACACAATAAGAATGCGCTAAAAAATTCATTTCAGCTAATTTGCAAAATCCATTGCGAAAAGTTGAAACAATGGACGCAGTACATTGACTAATATTATTTACAAGTGTATGGTTGCAAGATAGTCTATGGACTGAATTAGTTGTGATACAGTGAACAAGAAGGTATAAGTTGTATAGCGTTACTTTCCTTTCTATTTTAGTTTGTTGCAAAGGGATTTGCCACACAAACGCCCAGGGAGATAAAATAGGTAAACTCGGCCAACTGCTGCGCATAGCGAGTCTTATCGCGTCATATGTTGCAAAAGTTTCCAAAGAATGGCAGAAAATCTGCATAAAATTCTTCTTTTCGTGATAGATCCTCGCTAATAGGAGTATCTTCTAAAAATAAGTTTAATAAATACTTATCGTGCTAAAACTTTGGAAAAGCAGAGAGATCGCAGTTCTCAGCTGAATAAAAAAATATGGAATGAAATTTTGAGATCTTAAAAAGTGTTGCGTAAAAAACAGAATTTACAAGTCAGGGGCACAAGCCCGTCTGTCCAGTATGCAGTAACTGGGTATTTACAACATTAAAATTCAAGTTCTCCTACTGGGATTTGTCACTAAAAACTAAATCTTTTCTTTACAGGGATCTTTTCTGTAAATGTCGTGTAAATGTCGTGAAGATCCGTTGGTTAGTTGAGATAGAAAGTTCTTACTTAGGCCATCCAATATTCAAATATAAATGCCTCAATTGAAAACAATAAACGTGTTAAATTATTTCAAAACTGCCTGGTGCGCTCTTCATTCATTCACAGCACCGCATACTCATCCATGATTACTTGAAGCGCTTGCATGTTTACCAAGTTCAACTCTGAAGATGTAAAGATAATCGAAGTATTGATATGAAATCTTTTTCAATGGTTCTCATTTTTAACCCACATGATGTTTTGCCAGTTAGCCCCAGTAAGACTCCCGCCAATATAAATATTCATTTATTAATATTCATTTATGTTTTTTAAGCCCTTTTTCAGTGGTTGGTACGTACACAATATGATGCTACCTGAATAAATTACAACCACCCACTCCTATGTACTTCTCACGGTTGTTTAGTGTACATAGCGTTGCAGTAATATGCTAATATGAACTGCTTAGTAAAATTCAAACCAATTACATGTGTGTTTGGTTTCACAACGCTTATTCGGTACTTGTAGTATGACTATACAGAAGCATTTTATGCTAACAATTGAGACTCGTAAAGAAGAAATTACATTCTCTGGCACAATTCAAACAATTATCGGTATTAGAAGGTTTCCTCTGGACACACTGTGAGGCAATAAACAACAAAAGAATCCAGATTTATTTGCGAGATTTCACTACTAATGTACATCGTTATCAGTATCACTTATCTAAGTCGTACATTCCAACAGTGACAATTTATAGTCGTAGAGGCCCTCAAAGTGCCACAGTTCAATCTGATAAGCTCAGGGTATCAAAGCAAGTCGCTCGCATAATGGGCACAAATCCTTAGTATTCTTCTGCCGTCCTGCTAGCCTCGGCAAAAATAGCCTAATTTTCCCTCTGTGGTCCGCCATTAAAAGTTCACCCCGGGGCAGATGGTGGGTATAAAGTTTTCCTCTTATGCACCGAGTTGTGAGCTATGGAGGAAATCATTCAAATTTGCTTGGATGATGCGCCTTAATTTGGCACAGTCAGCCCATTGCAGTTTCTTGCAGATGCTTAAAATCAGCTGCTTTTTAAGGGAAGTGTAACGCCAGATTTTGTTGAGAAAAAGAGTGCCGTCGATTTGGTCTTGGCCAGTGGAATTTTGCTTGTGATTTTTTAGTGAGAAATCTTTATGCAAATGTTTTTTATTGACATTACGTATGCTTTCAATTGTATCAAACACATAAACAATGTCATCGCAAGAATTATTGTAAGCTTTGACCTTTTATAGCTTGATAAATGGATTTGAAAGGGAGGAAGCATTTTCAGCTCGCAAGCTTATTTCTCATAAAGCCTCCTTTTCTAAGCTTTCATATAACCAAGATTTATAATTTATTTTAAATCATTCAGACATTATGGCCGATTCGAAATTTAAATTTCCAGTCCTAGCCACTAGAAAAAATACATAGTAGCTTTCTAGTGGCAGGACATTTAATTAAGGAGCTCTATTTTGCAAAAAGCAATGCTATACACATAAACAAGTTTTACTGGAGTTCCTTTGTTTCGCAAACTGAGCGCTGGCTGTAAAGTTATATAAGGCATTTAAACACTTAAGATAACATTCCCAGGCTCAACTCCGGATATTATCAAACTTATCAAAACAACAAAGAATATACCTGGATTTGTTTTCACCTGAGAACAACAGTACGTTCAATGTCATGGCTGTAAGTCATGGCTGAAATTTATTTTATTTTATTTTCAACTACATACATTGCTGTTCAGTTTAACATGAGATATGTTTTGCAGCTGAACTCTACGAATTATTTCTAGCTTGAATAAGAACATGGTCTGGTATTTTACACATTACTCTTGAATGATGACATTTCACCCGTTAACAATCTACTACACACAGCTGTTGAGGATCAAACTTACTTTTGACAATGTTGTTTCGTTCACAAGACTCTTCATAAATACAACCTTGAGAGAAAGTTAGAACTTAGTGTTCTCAGATGAAATACTGTGTCGTTGTCGTTATTTTAATAGAATCAAGCATGTTCTAGTAATTGTGAGGAAAGTCTCACTACATGCAAAACTAACATTGCAAAGATAGTTTCTGGCTCTCCCTTTGGGCGCTAGCTGCGATCCCCTTTAGGTGCTAGCTGCGATCCCCTTTGGGTGCTAGCTGCGATCCCCTTTGGGTGCTAGCTGCGATCCCCTTTGGGTGCTAGCTGCGATCCCCTTTGGGCGCTAGCTGCGATCCCCTTTGAAAGCTAGCTGCGATCCCCTTTGGGCGCTAGCTGCGATCCCCTTTGGGCGCTAGCGGCGATCAAAGGGAAGAAACCCAACATCATGACTGCATACACGTGAGGTGATGTGAGCAACATCACCTGGACTTTGTCCAAAAATCCACAAAGATACACAAGGTAAGGTGTACGAGAGAACCATCAAAGCTTGCTGGACTGCAACCGGGAGGCAAAACGATATTCTTGGTTAGCAAAGACAGATGCCGCGAGGTTATGTAAATAATCTCGTTTATACCAAAAGAAGAAGCTAAGGAACGAGACCCGCAAATTTCCCAAATTTTATCAAGCACGCAACATCCCATGAAAGAATCCTTCTGTTCAAAAAGATATTGTCATGATTTTTGAGTACCTGATTATTCTCCCTTGCACGAGAAACAGAAAGTTTCAGAAGGAGCCGCCAGGGTTTGCGTGAGTAAAACGATGCCAATTGCTCGTTGTGGGCACGCTCACCGAACACAAATGCACTGCAAGCAATCATTCAGGCGTCCTGACTCAGGGGTTTCCCCAAGCTTTCTTTATATAGGCTCAAGATAATGTCCTTCTGCCCCTCGAAGACATTTATTGCAGGCCTGGAGAAATATTCTCCACCACCAGCACAAAGGTACGGGAGTCTTTCATAAACTCCATCTTGCCTGTTATTATTCGGGTAAATGGCAGTGTTTTAGGAGCATATAAGTCACTGTTGTAGAGCCTTTTTGGATACAAGGATCACCGGGGACACGACACAGCGTCGATGGTGATGCCTGGCGAGCTCTTCGAGGGAGAAACGCCATAAAATAGGAGCTGCCAAACGTGAGACCAAATTTCCTTGATTATTTGCACCTTTGCGGCGATGGGAATTTAATTCAACTGCTCTGAAATGGTACCACACCACAGTGTCTGAAGAGTGTTTGTAAATTTGTTTTCTCTGTAAGAGAAATGATCAGAAATCTCTGTTGGACTCCTTGAAATATGTTTTTGTGGAGCCAAACACCAACTTAAAACAGTAAATCTTGACTCCGGTAGGAATAAAACTAATAAAATGTCGCCTTTAATCGTGGCAGAAAAAAAAATCATGGGAACAGCCGGAGACTGCTGTAAATTTGTATCGCTTCTTCTTCACTTTTTGAGAATATATCCTCCGTGACGCGTTGTTGCCTTATCCACGTACCGTACTGTAAAAGTTCCATGAACGCTTTGGACTTACAGCCTCAATTGACTTGCACATATCATTAATTTGACTGAGATACTCTCAGTGAGTCATTAAGATATCTGGACTTAACTGTCTCAATCTACGGGGTGTTCGGCTTCCGTCAGGTATCTTTTTAAAGATGCCTTGTTTTAAGTATGACCTGTTTACTCATCGGCCGACCCATTGAATTTCCGTAGGATAATCCCTGTTGCATGCATGTTTACTTCGAGATATTTTTCCGGCTCAAGCAACTCAAAATATCAACGTGATTAGGAAAACATCACCTCAGAACAGCGCTCTACGCAAGGCCTACTCCGCTATACTCTGCAACCGTCCTCGTTTTCACACCTACAAATCTTGGATCACGCACACCATGAGCGATGCCACCTGGTAACCTTACATACAATAGGGCGAGAAGAAAAATGTGTCTGGCATTGTTGCCAATTCAGCACGAATACAATGGCCAAATGATGCGTGTACGCTCGCATTGTGTGTAGCAGAAACAGAGCGTCAAAGAGAAGAAATATGTAAGGACGAGAGAACATCCAATCGCCAGTCACGCTATCTTTCTTGGGATCCTTCATGCAACCAAGATTCTGCTTACTAGCGATTACAAGTAATGTTTAGAGATGAGAACTGAAAGTATTACGTTGAAAGTAAAGGCGCAGTTTTACGGTAGCCATGTGATGCGCTGTGCTGGTTTCTGAGTTAAGAAATACAAGCTGCTCGTCGTGTATATAAGTACCGCGATATGTACATATTTACTCCCCGAGACGTAAATTGGGGGTTGGCTTGTATAAAAAAAATTGGGAAAGTTTTTTATTTTTAAAGTAATGCTCTATATTTTGCAATTATACTTTTAAATTTACGTAGACTCTGTTATACTGCATCATAATAAAGACAATATTAGCTGTTCATTGGCATTACCAATCGAGTATCACTCTGTTTTCATTTAAATAAATTCAAAAACTAAACGCAAATGATTGAAAACTTATGCTCGGCGAAACAGTCTGTTAGTTCTATCTATTTTATTGTATAGAAACGCATTCAGTGATTATGCTGGATTTTTGGTGTGTCTTAGTAGTGCTTGAAAACGTTTATTTATAGCGAAGAATAGTAATTATAATGTCGACGAGTCATGAAAAAAATCCTGAAACTTTAAATTTTATTTCATGACTAGTCGACATTATATTTATTAATTGAGATTTGTCTTAGTTTACGAGGAAGAAATTTGAAAGATCCTGTAAATTATTGCTCCTTAGGTATAATTCAATCGTCCCTAGAGCCTTCTCCGCAGAGGGTGTTGCAGCTTGTCGCAGTTGCTGCTGACGAGGTTAGTTTTGTGAAGTTAGGTAGGCCCTCGATACTTCCCCTTCTGTTTCAGGAGGTGGGCCGCTGATCGAGGTGGCCGACCTATTCCCACTAGACTTCTAACTTCTTGTTTGTCGTTTCCTTCTCCTGCGCGGCGTAGCTGAGCGAAAACCTTCATCCGTGCCCGGGGGTTGGAGATGCACCACTTGCGCCTTCTTCCTATCAGTAGCGCACTGACCACTTAGAATCTGAGACCTACTGGCAGAAAAGCCGTGACACAAATCATTGATCATTTGAAATGAGACGTTCTTCGCGCCCTAGTGGCGCACGAGCCTGTGTTAAACCACAGGAATAGTTCGGCGCAATATAGACATTGTCACTGATACGCTAGTAAAATTTTGAACTACTGCTACTTTGATCTACTACTAGGTAAAATTTAATGAAATATGATACCTTTTATTGGGAATTAAAGTTGTGAGGTATTGTATTAAGTCAGTTAAGCTTTACGAAGGCCAGTATTTGTTCTCTAAAATGTAGGTTAACATTTGTGTAAAAGGTAATGCATTCATTCTTTCTTTTACCTAAATGCACTTCTGAAATTAGCACGTTTGCAGTAATAGAGAAAAATTGTCGAAACTAAAAACCTATTACCATATTTTTCTGTGGCTCTAGTTAATTAAATTACAATTTTTTCTCTTAAATCTTGTTAGTTGCGCTTCTGGAATAATTTAATTGCTGACATGTACACGATATAATTTTCAGGAGCAATTCGGGGGATCTACGTCAGCTTTTATGTTGCGTTCATATTGCTTTTTAAAACTCGAGTGGAGCGTTCATTTTGAGCACAAGTTCATCAAAGCGTTACACACTGCGCTACGTTTGGTCTGTTCGAGCTACATCGCGCACTAATTTCAGAACACGCACTTTTTCAGTGAAGATATTGCATGTAGGTTAAAAAAAAGTTCAATTCCTATTTTTAGACGCGACTTTGTGATACCAGAAACTTGAAGCAGTCGCTCTTCAAAAAATTATAATTGAAGTTTATTCGAAGTGATTCAATTACATAATATAACTTCATTCATTTAATTAAATAGTTTTCAACCTTCACAAGTCCATCCTTTTGCTGTTGAAGTTTTCATCAAATACAGCTCAACGTAGTGATCAGGCCTGAAATGATGTCCTGTATTAAATATACAACGTAGAAATATTGATAATTTACAAAATCCCTTCCAACTAAATGGAAACTTGTACACTGCTATTCCACATTTTTAAGCAGCAGAGTAATATAATCCTAGCAAAATTTTTTAGCCATCACAGAAACTGATTGACGATGTTAGCTTCCAGGCTGGCCAAGAATTCTGAAAGGAGACTAATAATCGAATTACTCAGATCCACCGTGTTTGCTTGTATTTCCATTTAAAATGATTAATATCCCCTCCACAAAGTACGTCACGTTACAATCATATCAAAAAGTTATTTAACTTTTTTTCATCTCTTATACTTATATATATATATATATAGTCTAGGTGTGTGTGTTACACTTCATACAGTATAATTATTCTTATGAGAGAGGCAGATTGATCAATTACAGAAAGAGTTGACTCTTTACTAGACTAGTGACCATATACGTGCCAGTGTTTCCCAGACTGTAGATTATGGCCCCAAAGCGTCATGAGTCGATTTCCAAAGGTCATAAAAAGTTAACACTATATGGAAATTCTTACTATATTTAGGGATTTTATTAGTTTCTAATTTTAAGTAACCATTCATCCTCATTAATCCATTACATAATAAAACACAGTTGTAGGTCGCTTGCTCTAATGTTGGTCCGTCTCTACGTCACGCCGTTAAGAGTTTAATAGGAGTAAATTCATGTACTGAAAAACAAGTTGAGATACCATACAATTTCAGCACTTGGATACGTGTGACAAATATAGCTCGGGATCTCCGGCCTCTGGATCTCGGGCTCTGGATCCCAGCCTCTGGATCCCTGTTTTCATTGCTGAATGATATCGAAGTAGTTGAATCTTCCCGCTGAGCAGATGCCTTTTTATATTGAATTTACATCGCAGCCAAAGTTCGACGCTGGAGGTTCAACAATCAGTTGATATCCACAATACGGTGAGCTCTGGGCATTTCCAGTGAATTCTTTTGGCCGAACTATTATTTTCTTAGTGCAACTTAACGCTTGATCAATTCCAAGCTTATATTCACTCCTTATATTGCAGGGGAATATTTTGCTACCACAAAACTCATGGTTGTACAGCTTGCATTTCACTAATGGAAGATCAGGCCTGCAGGGATGATACCTATAATTCAGTGAAACCTATACTGGCAACCTGAACAAGAAAAAGGTCAGGCACAAAATTTTTGCCGTCATTTTTGACGACAGGGCCCTCTAGCAATAATTATTAAACATTTTTGGTTTGTTTTCTTCTTATTGGTCTGTGCTGGGCTGCTGGCATTAGTGTAAGATGTAGCTGCGTCATTGGAATCTAATAGACTTTTAGAAAACTTACATGGACGAGGGTCATGGCAGGCTTGGTACAGCACTACAGAAAGGGGTCGCCTAGTGCAGAGTTATGGAGCCATGCTGCCATATATAGATACTCCCATAATGCTGTTCCTACAAAAGCATTTTCCAGCGGCCCAGTAAAGTGTTAATATAGAACAATGAGTATTTACTGTGTTATGCCAAAACTTTATTCCTAAAAAAAAACTACATTATTTTTCGGGAGGTGGCAAAATAATGCACATAAAAAGAAAACAGCATCGAAAAATTCCTGTTGAAATCGCAACTAACATTCCTCTCAATGTTATTGGTTCTGCGCCATCACTCGTTACGAATTTATCGTCAATGTCGAGCTTCAGTGGCCTGCCAATAGACCAAAAATTATTACGTCCCGTTGATGAGCAGAACTCTTCTTCGAAGATTTTCTTCTTGATTTGGAAGAGCATTCGTTATCATCGGCGACAGCCTCGGATCTCGATAGCTATTGACCTGCAGAAAGACCAGGCTTTTCATGTCACGTTGATGAAGGTCCAAAAGTATCAGAACCAGAGTTGAAAAGCTTTCTGCTTACCAGTATTTTACTTCCTATTGACACATCCCCAGTGGAAACATAACTGCCAGTCGCTGTTGGGGCTTCTGAAATGCCGAGGATTTATCCTTTTCTTCGGCTGCCAGTTTAGAATCAAGCACAAGTGCCAATAGTAAACTGGATATCGTCAGGCGAGCGGCGGGCCATCTCCGAGGTGATAAATCTTGTGGGCTCCTCACTAAGACGGATGGCTTGTCAAGTTGAGGTCTGATGTGGCAATTGGAGCGGAATCAGCAGTAGCTCTATGAGTAAACTGCCTCTCAGTCTGCCTTCTGGAACAAGAATTTAACATGAACAACATAGCACGACTCTAACTTAACAAAAAACCCTCAGTCACGTTGATTATTTATTCATAGCTATAATCATCTTGCTGATAGAATCAATATAGTAGTCATCAAGGTAAACTGCCTCTCAGGCAACTCTGTGGATCAAGATAACGCGTACAATATACTATCATAAGTTGAACTAGAGAGAACCGCTTCCGTCCGCTAAAACTATTCCAACAGCCTCCCACATCACAAGATGCGAGAGAACGTATTTCAGCCAACAAGTATATTTCTTAATCTTTCTAAAGAAAATAACATTTCAGCTTCAAAACATAATTGTTCTAGCAAGTGCTACGTCTACTTTAACTTAAATTTTATCCGCGGTGAGTACGTGCTACATTTTTTTTCCTGAATGATGCACAATTAAGAACAATTTTAGCCCTCGCAGATTTATTTAATTCTTACATGCGCTAAGTTGACATAAGAGAAGGTTAGGTGGCTATTACGTCAGTTTCGCTGGTGTTTCAGAGTTGCTTCTGTGTTGGCTTGGAATTCATTGTCGAGATACGTGTTCGACGGTACAGATCTACAAGCATTCAGGTCAGCTTAGAATGGAATTTTCAGTTATTCTATTTAAATGGTACTTCTAGCGATTGGAAGTTGACTCGTGCACCTTAATTTGCTTTCTTTTACTCATCCCTTGATATCTGGTGGTGTAGTCATCCAAGCTCTGCATATCAGCGGCTCCTGATCGTGCTTGTGTGCATTCATGATCGTCACTTTGGCAAGGATTCTTCCCCCCCCCCTTTTTTTTCTTCTCTCTTTTCTCGAGTCTTCTATATCCTACCAACTTAATGGCAATAGTTCATGGAATGCCGGAGTGTAAGTCCCGTTGGCTCCTTGGGAATAGGCCTATTGGTTCGTCTCCTGCCGCCTTTTTAATCTAATAATAACGAAGAATAATAAGTGACTCATCGATAGAAAGTTCCTTCATATGTCCTGCAAAAAACTCACTCCAAACCGTTAGCTCAGCTTCATAAATGCATCAGATTTAAAATTTTCTTCAATAGGCGTGAGCTTAAAAAAATAGAAAAGCAGAATCATCATTGCAGAAGCAAACTAGAGCACTTTGAGAGCACATACGGCCGCCAAGCGAGGCAACGGTAGCAAAAAAATTCAAATTGGATATGAAACCATAATTTTCTTTGTATAAACTCCAAAATCTAATCATTTGTGCCTTTGATAGTAATAAAAGCTAGTGCAATTTTCTTGAAGATCCGTTCATAACTTCTTGAGTTATACTACTAACAACCGTTATGACAAATATGAGTCAAATATACAGAGGAACGAACCAATCTGCACCAAAATTTAATCATTTATGTCTTTTAACAATATCAACAACCCCTATATATTTCATGAATAACAATCTATTATTTTTTCAGTTATTGTGCTAACAAACATAAAATTAAGAACAGTGACAAACGAAAGAATAAAAGAGCGTATCATTACCAAAATTTGGTCATTTACTCTTTGGTATATACCTAACAACTCGATCCAGTTAATTTCATTAAAATCCATCAACAACATTTTGAGTTATGGCATTGACAAAAATGAGGCAGACAAACAAACAAACGGATGGACATATCTTCACCAAAACTTAATCACCTGCTCCTCCTAACATCCCTAGCAATCCCTGTAAATTTCATCCAAATCGGTTCGTAACTTTTTGAGTTATGTTTGTGACAGACAGATCTAGAGGCAGACAGACAGTCAAACACGACGAAAACATAACCTCCTTGGCGGAGGTAAAAAGATGTTTCGCGGAAAAAATTAACACATAAACTTTTGCAATTTGAGTGTTCGGTTAGTTCTTTGCTAACTACTTATACTACGATTTCACTAAATAATTCGTTAGACAATTAACTAATTTAAAAAACTTTATGTTCGATGCTTTGCATTTCACTCGAGAGTTTACTAGATTATGTTTGTTTATCTAATGCATGAGCGACGTTATATGCTGCCTTGAATATTTTTATGCTCCCAGTTTTCGTTAACTTGCAATTAGGAAACTTTGACTTACGGAGTAAAGATTTCAACAGTTTTGAAACTCCGCCCTTCAGATGAGATTGCATAAACTTTAGAAAAGAAATCCCGGCAACCATGTATTTTTAGAACCTGCTTCTGCTCTATTACATGTTCAAATGCTGCTTGGAATATAGTCCGAGCTACAGCCTCATTGATTTTCTACAGCTACAAATTGAATGTTTGAAACTTTAACTTGGGCATAATCAAAAAACTTATTACGTAAGTGAGGTAATTCATTAAGAATTGCTGAAGTTCAATCTGAGGAAATAATGAGAGTACCGTACTTGTAAAATCAATCCGATAATAATAACTACTAGCTGCACCAGTGGAAATTCCAAGGTTAGTGAATGTTTTCACTTACCATATTTAGCCTGAGATAGCTCTCATATCTTAATCGTCCCAGTCTGAATTAACGTCCGCCGCTTAACCCCTTTCTATGGTTCAGCAGTCCGTCTACCTTCCATCTTGTCCAAAGTTTATTATTAGTATTTCAATTTCCCCACTGATTACCTCCGCCAAGAAGGTTATGTTTTCGTTGGGTTTGTCTGTCTATTTGTTTGTCTGTCTGTCACCAAGATACCTCAAAAAGTTATAAACGGATTTTGACAAAAATTACAGGGATTGTTGGTATGTTAGGAGGAACAAATGATTAACTTTTGGTGAAGATCCGTAGATCCATTTGTTTGTTTGCTTCATTTTTCTCAATGCCATAACTCAGAAAGTTATGGGCGGATTTTTATGAAATTCATATGAGCTGTTAGGTATATCACAAAAAAAAAACAAATGACGAAATTTTTGTGATAATCAGTTTGTTCGTTTGTTTGTCACTGTTTTTAGTTTTATGCTTGTTAGCACAAAAACTCAACAAATAATGCATGCATCATTATGAAATTCATAGGGGTTGTTATTATTGGTAAAAGACATAAATAATTAAATTTTGGTGCAGATCGGTTCGTTCGCTTGACTCATGTTTGTCATAACGTTTGTTAGCAGCTTAACTCAAAAAGGCATAAACGGATCTTCGAGAAAATTACACTAGCTTTTATTACTATCAAAGGCACAAATGATTAGATTCTGGAGTTGATACAAAGAAAATCATGGTTTCAGAGCAAATTTGAATTTTTCGCTACTGTTGCCTCGCTTGGTGGAGGCATGCGCTCTCAGAGTGCTCTAGTTACGCATTTGTTCTGCCAGCAAAGAATTGACACTCGTGTCTTGATAAAAAAAAAAAACTAGAAATACGACGGTGCGTCTTGCAATGTTCTCTTATGCATTTGCACACCTTTTAAAAGCTCTGTTTCTCACAATTTACCGATAATTTAGCTCTCCAAGCCGTTACGCGTTTTAATTTTTTGTCGCCGTATCCGATTTTTTCTCACTATTTCGGAACCCGTGGATACTAATACGACGCCCATCATCTTCTGCTCTGATTATTGCGATGGCTAGGTATACAGCCTAATAAAAGGAAAAAGATTCAGTCAATTTCTTCACTCTCAACAGTGTAATCTTCTGCTCTCGAGATGTCGTTGTATTTACTCAGACATCACACTGTAGTGGCGGATGCATTCCCAGCCGCACATTCGCTTCAAAAAAGACTTCGGAGCAGAGATGCCCAACACTGCCCATTCGTTCACCCGTGGCGTATCCTGGCTACGAAACTGGCCCCATTAGAAATGTCATCTGCTACAGGCAAGGCGAATAGAATGTTGTGAACAAAATGAAAAGCGGTAAGTAGCTATGATACGTGTGAAATGATTCCCACCTTGAAGTCAAGTCTCCAATTTCCTGCTATCTGTTACTGGTAAAGAGCGTAACACGCGAAGGTAGGAACAACGCTATTATTATAGATTCTCAAAAGTATTGCAAACAAGCCAATATTGAATTTTTTGACGCCATCTTATTATGATTTTTTTAAATTCATAAAAGAATGAAAATATAGAGAGCAAATCAATGAAAATTAGTTTTTGATAGGTATTCGTGTAAAAAAGCTGGAAACAAAAGCATATACTTAAGTGAAATGTCAAGAAGAAAATTCGAACTTGCTGCTAATCATTAAGAAGTCATTCCCAATGTTGAGTGATTTCTGTGAGATCAGCGTGCATGTTTGAGCGCCTTAGCGCTGACTTGATTGACATTTATATAATTAATAATACAATTACGAGAAGTGCGAATAAAATCTGCTTTTTATTATTATGTTTTCTATTGACGTCGATATGACGTCAAGAGCACTAGCTAAGAATAGAAGTGCAAATCTTTAACTTAATTATATGAGGATGCCAAGAAAAGAAGCTGATGCCATGCATTATTGATCAACGTTCTGTTCCATCTATTGTCTACTAAATAAAATAAAAACAGCAATATCTGCTCGGTATCACCACTGTAAGCCAAAAAATAAACAATGCCTGCTGTTTTGAAAAATTCTGGCTACAGTTCGGCTTTCATAAGCCCTTGAAGGCCTCAGTAATTCCGTGAGACACGTTTTACACAATATTTCCCCATGTACTTCAGTACAAATTGACTACGTACCAGATTCTTAATACGGTGAGTGTATTAGAATAAATATTTTATTAGGTTTTTTAGTAAAATGTCTTCTAGATTAGAATAAATATACAATATAAAAGTACCCTGGACAGAACTAACATCGTAGAATTTGAAATTTGCATAGTTCCTTGTGCTTTTCGTTTGACATAAAAGAGTCGGTCGTTAACGATACTTTACAGTGCCGCACTCAGTTTACGTGGTCCTCAAATTGAGGTCAATTTGAAGTAATTGCCATATCAAATTATATTCTATATTAGATGGTGCAAGATTACATTATATTCGCCTATATTGGGAATTGCAAAATAATACTAGATGAGCAGGATTTGCGGCACCTTAGCACGTACCAGTTTCACCCTACAACGCTAAGTTATCGACAACAATAATAATTAAGAGAAATTTTAATTTAATATAAACTGGAATCTACGCAGCCACTTACATCCCACTGCTATGGATAGAAAAAGCAGACAACTGCACCTGTAGCACAGCAGGGCCGCCTACTACAAGAGTCGGAGGAGCACAGTGCGCTGGACAGACGATAGCGGCAATGCTCTTCGCTACACATACAGCTTTCGCTCCACAACAGCAACTTGAAAATAAACTTTAGGAGAAATTTGGAGTTGGGTGAGGTCTGAGGACAATTCTTAAGCCTAAACTACCAACTATTCTCTTTAGAGGACAGTTCAAACGATACTCTTCCTCCGAGAAACCAAGATTTAATTTGTGCAGTTTACGGCTAGAGCCTTTGTAATAAAGCAGACCCTTATTTCTTGAATTCTGTAGAAACCTTAAATCTGGAGTCCGAATTCCAGATTAGATATAACGATGGCCTTTACGCCTCGCTGCCGCTGCGCCATCAGTCAGGCTGCATTCGTTTGATTGCCCCGAGAATTCCGTGCGATGGCACGCGATGTCTTCTCTTCACAAGCCAAGGTTTGCTTCCGTCCTTCGCTCAAATACGACCGAGAGGGAACGGATATGGAAAGGCTTGTTAAGATTAGTCGCTGAGTAATCAACGTACAGACTCCCAAGCAGCAGCATCATCAGTGTTAGGAATGACGGGGGCATGTCAAAGTGGTAGTGAGGCTTGCATACATCAATATACAGATGCTTATCGACAAACAAGAATTTCAAGTCATGAAATTTGGGCAGAGAAATGGACTTGTTGCCCTCGCAGTTCTTCATGTTTGTGAGAAGTTAGCCTATCGATCATCGCTGACGGCAATCGTCAGGCATGTAATGATACATAGTGGCAGTGCTAAGAAGAGGTGAGTGGCGTCAATGGAAACACATTATGGTGCTAATAACTGTACGTCGCCGTAGCGATATTCACTTTGTGTAGACACAAAACTTACATGCTAAAATCACTATTCCTGAGCAAATAAATTCACATATCATTTTAGAGCTCAACTTTTTATTATTAATATTATTTATTATTATTATTAAGGTTCACGGTCCGGCCACCACGGACATGTAGTACCAATACTACCAAATGCAGCATTACGCAACACCGAGAAACCCCAAACGCACTAAGAAAAATTGAACAAAAAGCCATTAACAGCTTACTTAAACGCCTGCAGGCCTACAGGACCAAAAGCAGATGCCGACAATTCTTGAAATGAAATGATAAATAGCCTACATATGATGAATGTTTTCCAATGCATTATTATATTAAAGTACAAAATACTGCAATCTCTAACTCGATAAATCCATCGATATTTGCCGTTGGAAATTCATTAACCGGCTTCGTCTGACAGTTCTGCTATCCCTCCTTTATCTTCATTGGCCTTTAGTACAGAATCACTTTTGCAATAGAGCAGTGCTGGAGTCCTGCTCAGGTAGCAGTCTAATGTTTTGTTATTGGTAGAAACTCTAGCAAGTTCCTCATTACAAAATAATATTTAAAAGACGTTGTAACCAGAGGTGGGCATTACGGCCACTTGTGGCCCTGCTTTTAGAGTTTCAGCCCTGCGGCCCTTGTTCAGGATAGTAGCTGAGACATACATTAGATAGTCGCTGAGACATACTTAGAAAGTAGCTGAGACATACTGCACCTAGGTGATCACCCCTGATCGTGAAACTCTCCACAGTTCACTACGTACAGCCCAGGTGGCTTCTGACTGTGGAATTACTCTCATATCTCTAAAATATCAGTGTGCAATAACTGAACATTATTCAACAATGCAATTTCATTACCATGCTAGCTTAGCTTATCGCGTCGTCTAATTAGTCTGAACTTTGCCCGAGATACATAATGTCATCGTAGGTCTGGTTGAGAAAAGTGCTGAAGTTTTGTCCTGCGTGATGCATTGGATGTACATTGTACAATTCTAAACGTATTATGTTACCTTGGTTATATGCAAACGATAACTAATCAACAGAATCTAACATTGAACACTTAGCAACTGGTTATTTTCAACATAAGCATGTTTTCTAAGATATTATTTATTAAATGAGCTCCACATTTTACATTTATGTTATCTACTTATTAAGTTTCAAAGTTACACTGACTCCACTTTACTTTGTTTCATCTTTAATATTAGAAATATTATACATTAAGCCAACTTGGCAGGCGATATTCAATATTTCTGTTACGAGGTTAAATTCAACGAACACTGAGATTACTTTTACGAATATGAAGATTTTTCAGGATCTATATATATTTGAATGTTAATAACACAGCAAAAGAATCGGAATAACAGTTCTGGTATTCTCCACAACTTATGTCCCTATGTATTGAAATAAAGTAAGCAGGTGCTCAAAATTATATTACTTGGTGCGGTTATTTGCCCCACAGCTGAACACTTCCTATTCAAAGAAACTTTAACCTCGCATTTGGACTATGTGCAAACAGAGGAGACTGATGGTCTGAATATGTTAACAAAGAATGTACCAGCATAGTGACCCCAATCGATCCCATCAATCTATATCTTCATGCTTCAGATTTCATGTTCAAGTGTGTTTTGAATTTTTAGAGGTAGCTGAGCTGTAAGTAAATTCTATACGTCATGCTGAAAATGCAGTGTAGTTTATCAAATTTATCAGAATTTCTTGGTTTGCTCCAAGCATTTTACAGGATTAAACGATATCTTCTTTTGGTGCAATTCTTATTTTCTCAGACCTTGATCCTAAAAAAAAAACTATGAGTCTGAAAAGTCCGCCCCAAAGCTTTGTGCCATTGCAATAAATCGAAAATTATTAATCAAATTCTAGAACTCAATGAGATTTTTTTTTTTTTAATTTGCACAGGAGTGCACTCATCAGAAAAATTGTGAAACGTGATATTGTTGAGGTGCGCAAGGTTCATTTACTGGAATATGTCGTTAACAAATTACGTTGTCGTGGAAGGATTAAAATAATTTGCTCCATGTAGCTTCCTCCCGAGCACTGTACATTTCCAGGAGGTCTCACAGATTGCTCCAAAAAATATATAAACATTTACTTCAAGAAAACAAGGAAATACGTTTTGAGCAATGGAAGTAAAGTAGTTACTTTTTATTTATTTTTTATTTAACATCAGAACACATTAATATTATGTTCAACGTCAGTTTTATTCACAGCGAGCGCACTAGCCATAATTATTAGGCTGCCTTGTATTTAATTTTCCTCTTCCTCTTTAACTATAGGTTGATTAACTGGCAATCCTCTTAGCATTTCACTCTACCAGGTCATCGGTTTCATAACTTCGTACCCTATGCACAGGTTATTGCAAAACACGAGGCCAGAATATGTCTGCCGT
>LQNS02278175.1:1088375-1099330 GCA_001587735.2 Parhyale hawaiensis | reverse complement strand
TACTAACATAATGGCAATAGCTCATAGAGGGCCGGGGTGTAAGTCCCGGTGTCTCTTTGGGAATAGGCCTTTTGGTTCGTCTACTGCCGCCTATCTAATCTAATCTAATCTAATCTAGTCTACAGCGACTAGCTACGCTATATCAACATTGTACTACACAGACAGCTAGACACTATATTTAGAGTCTTAGTACAGTACATCGTACAATACACCGTTATTAGCGCACTATGCGAATGTCTCTACGCACAAGCACTCTTCAGATTAGACCTCTAAGGTGGGCAGGTCTTCTATCGGCATGTCTTAATGATTCACACCGCAAGCACCGACCGGATGGTAAACCGGGGCCGGTAGTAGTATACCCGATATTATCAGAAACCACTCCCATGGGAATGAGATACGTGGCTATAATTTCCCAATGGGATAATTTCGAAATGATCGGTTCATATCTTTTCGAATTGTCTTATTGGCAAACAGACACTAACAAGCAAACCGACACTCGACAAAACTTAAGCATTACTCATAGCGCCCTGTCTGCTCGTCATATGCTTGAAGCGTCATATGCTAAAATAACAGTAGTACAGAATCATAATTGTGCACTGAACAGTTCACTTTTCTAATTGGTTAGTTTAATAATATAAGTTGTGCACGCGGAACACAGGACGCCGCTATCTGCCAAACCATACACTGAAATACCACCCATACTGGCGGGGCCCAGAAAGTACTTAAGCTACTGGTGGTAATTTTTTACCAGACCTGGACATGCGTGACGGAAGACTCTGGTCCTGAGTCAGAAGCATGGGAGGTAATCACCACCTGCGGTGAGCAGCATTCAGATCTACTCACCGCAATATGCGCTGCTAGTAAGATATGCTAACTATTGATCTCCAGTCGATTGCAGGGACTGTGAATATAAAAAAAACTATATAAATATGTGAACAGTGTCAGCAATGACGTACCTGTCTCGGCTATTGAACGAGAGTATGGTAAATGTACATATGTGTTCAGCTAGGTCACTGGAATATTTGAGTAGGCCAAAAGTGCACTCCAAAAATGTTCTGAAATTTTTAGGCCGGGGAGAAGAGGTGAGACCTCGGAAGCTAATGTGCTAAGAAAATTCCGGTATAATTTCCCGTAAATCCTAGTTTTTTCCGAAGAACATTTCTGCTACATAATACAGAAATTGTTCGTACTGGATTGAATTTACATTGCACACTATCAGTAAAAGTATTTTCAGAGAAAAAAAAGGCTGTGCCGCTGTTAGCAATTCCGTCTATTTTTCATGAAAAAATAATGGCAATATTGACGGTTTTTTTCACGTTGTCCGATAAAAAGAAAGCGCCACAGCCCTACTGCCAATACCAGTTATTTCTACTGGCTACTGTCCCACTGAGGAACATTAGCGGTTGTTTGTCAAGCAAGCACTCAAATTCCTATAAAGTTGTGAAACAATGCCGGCACTAACTACAATTCGTAGCTTGCGTTAGTGAAAATTTTTTTACACTAAGACTAAAACTTACAGGATTACAGCCAGTGTGTGTACGCATTTCATTGCATTCTTACAGTGAGTTGGTTAAAACTGTGGATCTACTTATGTCGACATGAAACTTTGAGCGCTGTATGTTCTTCATTTCTTACTTAATACACACGGGCATCAAGCAGTTGACACGCCATTGATTTCTAAGAGATCGATGTCATATGTTTAAGTGTTGCACATTTACATCAACCAAGGAGGTTATGTCTTTGTACTGTCAGTTTGTCTGTTTGCTTGTATATCATCTGTCTGTCACCAAGTTAAGTACGTCAGCAGAAACAGTTGATTAACTTTTGGTAAAGATTCAATCATTCATTAATTTATTTTCCTAGCCTTTTTTTGTAACATAACTCCAAAAGTTATTAACGAATGTTCATGAAATTTGGTGGATATGTTAGGAATGTTATAAAGAGGAGATGGCCAATTTTTGTACTGGTCTGTTTGTACGTTTATCTGTCAGTCTCTAGATTAGATTTTTTACTTGTGTTCAACGTAACTAACCCAAAACGTTAAATACGTAAATACGGTTCTTTATGAAAACTACAGGAACTACTAGAAATATTAAGAGGCACAAATTACCAAATTTTGATGATGGTAAGAAATCCTGGTCTCAGGACCAATTTAAATATTGCGCTTAACATTGCAAGGCTTGGCTGAGGAATTCGCTTTTGGAATACTTCTCTAATTTTCATACTGAACGCAAACCCATGCAGTAAAAGTCCCGATATAAAACAGTGCCCTGCAAATTTTACTATGTAAAATATGCCCAGTACTTACTTTTAGGATTGGTGCTGAAAGTTATGTGCATAAACATTGATGAATTACATAGCCTATATGCGGCATGCTTTCTGTATTATTATTGTTGTTCTAGTTAATTGCCAAGATATTTCTGAGTTAAATCATAGGTTATGGACTTTGCATTAGTTCCATTCGTTATAGCTTAAGGAATCCATGAGTAACCTAGCGGGAACAGTACGTGCTGCCATATTTTTGGATTAGATTATAGATTATTGTAAATATTCTTTTTTATTATAATATAATATTCTGAATATCGAACACCAACGTCTTTCCTATTTAGATTATTCTACAAGGACAAAAGCATTCCATTATTTAAGCATTAACTATAATATTATTTCATTATTTTTAAAATATTGTACAGGCATTTGCTGTGCTTTCAGGATCACTTCCTCTTTGTAAATGATAAATCGCATCAGCTATTCCGACGGACACCATTTAACAATTCCTACAGACTAAATTTTAATGCCGAGCAAGGCAATTATTAGTGATATTATGCAACTCCTTCTCACTGATTTAGAAGACTGAACATGCTGGCTGTCGCTGTCGTCTGTCTTCAGGATCAATAAAGTATTGTTAGCTCAAGCTTTTGTGTCGCTACTCGTAATTAGGAGCATCGTCAAGAGCACTGCGTTCGAAAATACAGTGGAATATTCAATAAAATCATTGTCTATTTGATGTTAAAACTGTTTGGTATCGTCTAAGAAAAGTTTTTTTTAGTTTTTATTCGAAAGGAAATGTCGATTGACAAAGGAATTTCATAGGCAGCAGTTCTGTTAAGAGAGCCAACGTCGTTGGTAAAGCAATTAATTTAGTAAACCCTTCACTGTAGAGTTAGGGCTTGTTCAATAGGGCGCCGAAATTAAGCATTTCTTTCGCTTCAAGATTCTGCCTACGTAAATGCAGTACATAACAGACAAGTGGCCACTTAAAACTGAATATCAGAGTAATTTTCCTACCAGGTGATTTTTAGGTAATAAATTTGCTGTTATTTCTAGCTTCATCTCATGGAGATTGATATTTTTATGTCATCGTTTTAAATGCTTTCATGTTATGCACCTAGTGCCAGGCTAGTGGCTACAAAATATTCTAATAGCTTCACTGTACGAAAGCAATATTGTTAAAAAAAATGCCGCGGCATTATTCGAAAAGCCACTGCTATGAAAGTTACAGAATTCAAAAATTTGTTTGATTCTCATTTAAGAAGACTTCCAAATAGACCTGCTGTCAGCGGTTACGTGCACTGTGTAGATTATTCTCTGCTGGGTCCATCGTTGGTCGCAAACCTCGACCCAAAACATGAAACCCAGCAACTTAACTCCATACAGTTGAGGTGACGTGTGCAGCGTCACCTAGACTTCGTCTGAAGACTCCCAAGATACTTAAGGAACTTCGAACGTTGAAATGAGGTGTTTTTTACGCTATTGAAAGTCATAATTTGCAAAATCTATAAAATTGATTTTGCTACAATTTGGTAAAAGCTTCCAAATGACGCACGCAACATAGTATTATCGACCTTATGCAGTTTACCGACCTCAAGGTAACTTGCAGTGCTCTGCAATGAGCTCCGTAATTACAGCAGATACTGCTGGTATCGAGCCAGATACTCTTGAATAATTGTGCGTTCACTGTAACTCAAAGATCGTAAATAATATTCTTTAAAGGACTACTTGCACGGCTTCAGTAGCTCACCTAAAAAAATTGCGTTAAATTGGTTGGTGAAATTTATGAGGTATAACTGTACTTCTATCATTACCCGTCCAAAACGTCCTTGAATGGCTAATTATACAATAAAACTCGAATAAAAACGCATTAAATTCGTTGCTAACATTACTAAGGCTCATAGCTCCACTTAGCAAATTAATTCTGCAATTGCTGAAGTATTGCGTGATGCAGCATCGTTAGTGACTCAAACCTTAAACGCCGAACAAAAATGTTGTTGAATACCATTGCTTCAAATGTCAACAGAAGTTGACATTTGACAGTGCAGTGTAGGACTAGCAATCTGTTCCCCGCATCGTATTTCTGTTGCATGACAGGACACGCGTGTCTCTAAAAAAGCTCATCAGACGTGTAGAGTACGATGAGATTGTTTACCCAAAAGAAATATTATCGCATTAAATGATAATGTGTCCTTTATTCAAAGCTTAGTTTTATCTTTTATGTTGTAAAATGTGTTTCGCTAATGGTCTTGGTGTCGTAATAACCGATTACTGACTGATATGGCAGCAAGCAATGTAACCTTTACAAACACTGCGACTTTGAGTGTTTAGTTAGTAGGAGCTTCAATTAACCAAGGGCTAGTGCTGACTTTCTGCAGCAACGCTCAAATGGCAGGCGATCAAACGACGTGAGAAGGTTTCCCACAGTCTCTGTACCTGGCCACTTGCTCCCTACTTTGCGTCGCTGTAGCTTGTGATGAAAATCTTGCTTATGACAGCCACAATCAGAGATTAAATTAGATTAAAATTAGAATGAAGACGGAACAGGTGAGTCATTCACTACTGAATTAGCCCTCCGCAACAAGAATTGTATGTGTCTTGAGAAATTTTTTCTAGCGATTTATATGACTACCAATTTACTGTATATGCCGCCAGTAGATCTCATATCACTTTACGCGAATGAAGCAGGTCAGTAATCAGTTATTGCAACACCAAGACCATTACTAAAACAAATATCTCAACATAAAAGATAAAACTAAGCTTTGAATAATGGGCATCTTATCATTTAATCTGATAATACTTCGTGTGGGTAAACAATCTCATTGCATTGTACAAGTCTGAAGAGCTACATATTTCAGAGACGCATATGCCCTGTAAGTTATGCATATATGCGATAGATATACGATGAAGGTAATAAAACCCTAGTCCTAGCCAGCCGCAGTCAACTTGTGCTGCTGTTTGAGCCAATGCTGTTTCTCTGAGAACCATTATTGTGTTGGGCGTTTAAGTTATGGTCTGAGTCACTAACGATGGTACATCATGCAGTACTCGAGCAGTTAATTGGAGAACTAATTTACTAAGTGGGGGAACCTTAGTAATTTCGGAAACGAATTTGATTTGATTTTATTCGAGCTTTATTGTGTACGATTAGGACGGGTAATTTTAGAAGTACAGTCACTTCATAAATTTCACCGACGTATTTAATGCAATTTTTAGGTGGGCTACTGCAGCCGTGCATGTAGCCTTTTAAAAAATATTTTTACGCTTATTGAGTTACAGCGAGTGCACAATTACTTATGAATATATGACTCGATACCAGCAGTATCTACTGTAGTGTAATAACGGAGCTAACTGCAGAGCTCTGCAAGCTACTTTGAGGTCTGTAGACTGGATAAGGTCGATAAGGTTCTTACGGTTGCAACGAGCGCTTGTTACAGTAATGATAACGTACTATCGTGTAACGTATTATCGTATTTTGCCGGAAGTGAACAAATTCTTTTGATTAATATCACAGAATTTGTATTATGTAGCTGTCATTAGTTGAAATAAAAAATACTTCTCATCATATCCTTACCTTTAGAGGTAATGTTACATAAGTTATTTGTGTCTATTATGAATACAAGAACACATCGTGAAGAAATACTACTATAGTAAATTGTTTTTCGACAATACTAATAAAAATAATTAAAGGTTTTTGTATTTTACCCCACAAGAGAACGAATTCGTTCAGTTAATGCCGCAGAACTGGTGGCATGGTCGCCGAAGCACAGTGCATCAATAATATTATTCAGAACTCGTACTGTAGGTCGCCTGCGCTCTTCATATCACGTCTGGCGATTCTTGCTATCTCTCCGGCTTTTACGATGTTGTGCAGTCACTGTGTAACCCTTGTACAGCGAAAATTACTCCTTTATTCCTATTTATTTTTACTGAACGAATTGGTACGCCCATAAGGTTAATTTATCAATGTAAAAAAAAAAATAAAAACGCAACAAACATAAAAAAGCAGAGCAATAAAAAGGTTAACTAAGCAAGTAGTACTAATGTCCCATCAATAACCAAAGCATGACACAACTGTAGACTACCAGGCTGACTAAGTGGGTGGCAAACATGTCTCAACGTAACCTTAGCATGAAAATACCAAGCAGTGGACGGTCTACTGGCATCTATATCTTGAATACCTTGAAGACCCTTTGGACGAGGTCCAGGTGGCGTTATTCACACCGCTTGTCTTGTACGGAGGTGCTGCTACACTCCTTGACAAGTATGAGGCCTAGTAGCCAGTTACTCCTACATTACATGTAACAGCCTACAGCTGGTTTGTCTGGTACTTTCCGTAGGCATGCGTCCAGTAAAATAAAGTTTTTAATCTTTCCAGTTTCAGTACCGGAGGCGTTTCGAATATGACGGAATATTTTGTCAAACAACCTCGCACCCCGGGGAGTGAAGCAATTAGAATTCTTCTTGGCTGTTGTACCACCATATTTCTGATACGCATTTGTACCTGACAAATGAGACCAATACGGTCTGTGCATCTGGCATTACTCGTCCATTGCCATTGACAGTAATTCTTTCTCGAATTTTTCAAAATATATTATATGAACGAGAGGCGCGCGAATATCCGTTGAATTGAGAACTTAAGAAGGTGGCAAGTCTTTCCTTGAGAGCTTAATTCTTCCATGCCTCGAATTTCAGCAGAGAATGTTCTCTGGATAGCGCTCTAGGTCTTGCCATATTCTCGGCATCAGAGGTGAACAGTATTCCATCCTCGGCAGTACCAGTTACTTCCATAAGGTGAGCATTGTGTCTGCCTCTTGTGAAAAGAAAGTTCGAAGCACCCATCCGCTCCATTTCTTGCCTATGGTAACAATTTGAGCCACGTGATCCTAGAAAGTGGCAATGTCATCCAATATCATGCCAAGGTGTCTTAATATTCTTTTTTTTATTTCGCTCCCATCACTTATCGTGTAGGATATTGATTCCATATGTGCAGAGTTTTCCCTAATCACAAGAGTTCGAATTTTGTTTCGTTGACGGTCATGTTGTCATCTATTACCTGCGAAGAATGCTGAATAAATCTAATTGCGCAGTCCGCACGCTTGCTACGGACTGTACCGTTGCTAATATTCAAATGTCGCACAAACGAGGAGGGAACGGCAGTTTGCATTGGAACCCCATGTAATTGATTTGGAAAATTTATAATTACAATTTTTGTTGAGTTTGGCAAGACAGATTTGACCCATATACCGAAGTTATTTCCCACGAATACCCATATCGGAGTAGAGTATTCCGTGGTCAACCTTATCTTATGGCAAACCTTTCCTTGCACTTCCCTGAAAATTAGCGTAAAACGGTATACCGGCGTTTCCAAATGCCGCCTTGAATTCTGAATCTGCACGGCGGCGCTCCATGCAAATTCCCAGCAGCACGAGAGCGCAATAGACGCCGCGCGACGGATACCTTCCTTCGACATCGGCGACACCAGATTTGCATGCATCGCATTTTAAGCAAATGCAAAAGCCTGGATACATAAACTCGCTGGAGAATATTGCTTTTTCTTCCAAAGAACAATCTCAGGCACAAGTGTAACCAGGTCCCGTCCAATGCATTCCAAGTACCGTTCGCCGAGTGCTGGCTGCTCGTCTGGAGACCTAAAGTTTGCTTTAGGCTCTCTAAGCCAAATAACGCCAGCCTTTGGAGTTGGTCCGCGCTGCTCCATTTCCACCACTTTCTTGATACCAAGAGAGCGTGAGAAGCTCTGTGAGATTCCCCTAAGGTGATTTGTCAATGTTTGGTCGAAGTAATCTTCTCGTCTTCCATAATTCTTTCACAACTGGGAATCCTTTCCTGAATATGCGCAGCAGTCCATTGATTCGGAGAAAACATGAGACAAACAGGTTGGTTTTTAGTGCAAGAAGTATTTACACTCTGAAACTTGGTTCTGCAATCAACATAGTTTGTTCACGTCTAGGACAAAATGTGCTCTGTTTTCGCTTTCCAGATTTCCGTACCATAGTTTAGCAACGCTAAAGAAAATTCAAACTCTTGCAGAGACAAAAACAAGCGAATCGTTGCTGCTCTCAACTGGGTACGAGATGCTACTGATGTGCAGAATGTAAAATACTGTAATGGTATTACCTCTGAGCAGATTTCATCGGCTTGAGTGAACAGTGGGTCATAGACACGGGAGTATAGTGAAGAAAATTGCTCCAACATGTAGTTGCAAATCGACGCTGTTTTGAAAGTAATACGATTTCCCTGCAAAATCTTTGCCTATAGAACTGTCTAGCGTAATGTGACAGAATTGTAGTAAAGAGAGATTTTTCAGCTCTGACGGCTAAATAACGTAGTTTGGGGGCTGTATGCAGTAGGATGAACTTAACTTTTTGTTCGACGAGACAGTGAATCCAAACTGCTCCTGGCTAGCCATAGATTAGAAATCTAAGCTAATTTCCAGCTTCTGGTAGGAAATCATACGACGCCTGCGGTTCATCAACTTCCAGCGAGATACTATCTTCCAAATAGCTTCGACTTGTACGGAACTTGAATCCAATGCGCTCAATTCGTCATAATGGGTAGAGTACCAGTATTGCGTCATACGCCGATCACGTGTGAAACGGCTAAAACTCAATCGTACTGCTCAGGGTTACGTTAGTTTAAGCTATTTCTAACGTAATGCGTTTGCTATTACTTTCTGAAGCCCATTTCTAAAGACAATCGAAAGCCTACGACTGAGGGTGCAGCTAAGTTAAACCAAGTAGATTAGCTTATTTTTATACAAGTGCGTGATCGAATGCGCCGTGTGGCTTTACTGGCTGACGAAAGAGAGACAGACATGTCCGTGTAACGGCGTGTATGCGCACCGTGTCTTTGGTTGATGTTCATACAGTTTGGCAATCCAATAACTACAACACAGTAACTGTGTCGTGACCTCGGCACTCGAGTGACTTGCTACTCGGCCAATTGATTGCATAATCGAAAAATTATTGAAATAATTACGAACTTAAAAATGGGATTTTTATACGATTTTTCCATTATTCGAATGCCTGAGGAAGGTGAACGTATATTATTTGAGTGTTTGTACGCAACCGAAGCTTCTTTCGTATTTTGTTCGTTGCTTGGAAAATCGATCCCAGAAAGAATTTCATGAACTCAAGTAACGAGTTTTTCCGATTATAAAGCTGTATAATGAAACATGGCACTGCCAAAGAAAAGCTATCTCCATTCAAAAATATTTCAACATTTAATCTATGACTTTCCCATTTGCCGAACGCATGTATACATTATTTGCTACGAGCCATTTATTGCGTACCTTTTAAATGAATAACCTAAGATTTTCTCGCCTTGTTTATAAAAATTGTAGATCTACTAAAAAATATTAGTGGCGCCGAAAAATATTCCTCATGATGGTTCATAGCAACATGTGTAACTATTTTTTCCTCGGAGTACCAATCACCAAATGGTATTATACGAAGTTTGATCCTGAACCGTATTCGGCCCACATACCGGCTGGTGGGGAGAAATACGGGGAGAAATACGACACTGCTTTCAACAATTTTCTTTTCTAAGTAATTTTTAACCTATACTTTGTAAGTAAAAACCTTTTTTAGGTACAAATAGAGATATGGTACTAATGCACGAGGCACAGCTTGTTACTAGAGCTACATTAGATACAAAGATCGAGTAATATCATCATTACAAACTGCGTTACGGGCCATTGTTTGGCCCCTGTTTAGTAACAGTATGAGCTGCCATCGGCTGTACATGGTAGAAAGTTCGTAGCGTTACAGATCACCTTGAGTAAGAAATTATCAGATTTTTCTATATCAGATCTTGAGACTGAGAACTCATTATCTTGTCCTGACTTCGATGCAGTCTGTATATTTTGAGTAAATATCATACAAGCTTACTTCTCTAATTGCAATTGCTGTGAAAGGGCTTTCTAGCCGCCCGCTACTGAGGTGACGATATTTAATATTCACCATTAACAAGAACTGGCGCATCAGCAGCTCATCACGTAGCTTATCACACGATGCGATTGTCAGCGTTATCATTAGACCAGAACAGGATATTAGCAAACTTTGTTAACGAGCAATGTGCTTTTAGACGCAGGTATATTATATGCAAATCACATTTTAAATTCAATTGTAATGCAATCACGAGCCTTCTTACCAGAGCGCCACAGGCGAGGCTCATGCGATTTTACTTAATTTCATTGATATTTTCCGTCAGCCATTAAGTTTAATCTTCGTAAAAATATCATTACTTAAACCATGATTGAAAGGTTCTTCTGGAGGCTGCTTACAGCATCAATCCTGATAATTTCTGCTCTACTTGTACAATCTACCAGGTCATCGACCACGCGATACCTTGACTCTCCACTCCTCGCAAATGAGGTTGATGGCAAATTGATAAATCCTCGACAAAAGAAGAAAGAAACACGCATGCGTGAGCACTGGTCAACGGTGAATTGCAAAACGTATTTTAGCCAATTTGAGATCATTTTGCTGTCCCAAGCCTCAACTTTCAGTGGACAGTACAGTGATCGTGTGGTACATGACGAGGTTAATTACCTCCGCCAAGGAGGTTATGTTTTCGTCGTGTTTGTCTGTCTGTCTGTCTGTCTGTCTGTCTGTTTGTCTGTTTGTCTGTCACCAGGATAACTCAAAAAGTTATGAACCGATTTG
>LQNS02278175.1:1068127-1081892 GCA_001587735.2 Parhyale hawaiensis | reverse complement strand
AAACGGATGGACATATCTTCACCAAAAGTTAATCATCTGTTCCTCCTAACATACCTAACAATCCCTGTAAATTTCATCCAAATCGGTTCATAACTTTTTGAGTTATCTAGGTGACAGACAGACAGACACACAAACAGACAGACAAACAAACAAACACGACGAAAACATAACCTCCTTGGCGCAGGTAATAATACGTAGAGCAACTTAATCTCCGCCGCCAGTCACGGACTGTTGCAGATCAACTCACATCTCCTTACTGCCACATATATCGAACGAAGCAAATATTGCAGTGGGCGCGAGAGCAACGTACCTGTGCATGGAATAAGTCAGTAAAGGCAGAGGGATATCAGTATAGGTACCAGAGAAAATGTGATAACAGCAGGTACTAACCTCTGTTAAGTTTTCGATCATCTATACAGTTTAACACATGTTATAATTTTATGAGCAAAATGCTCTTAATCAATAAATACTTCTTTTGATTTTGCCAAGGGAAATCTTCTCCGCTCTTTGCATTTGTTTTGATCTTTTATGGGAATATGTAATAGAAATTAGCTTTATTATCACCGTTATTCTTCTCAGATAAGCGTTATTAAATCCCATCTAAAAAAATCTTATTCCTAGCAGTGAAGTTGAGAACTGGCCCAGCACGAAGCACTTCATTGGCTGATGGAAAAAATGAACTACTAACATTCGTTGTCAAAGTCAGTCTCAACAAAATTACTATACTGAGATTGGCGATAAACCGAAAAATAGCTACTACGGCTAAAGTGTTCCGCAACTATAACAATAATAACTTTTATTATGAACAAAATGGGTTCACACATAAATTTATAGGTACAAAGTAACCAAAGGTCAAACAAGTGTTTAGGCTCAATCACATAAATTGGTGGCCACGCACAATGGGGAAAAACATGGGTACACAGAGCCTTCACGTACAGGCACTGGAGGCATTAAACTGCTCGTTCTTACTTAGAAGCAAAGGCAATAGAAAGGAAAGTAATACTAGTTTGCTTCGATCGTACAGGGAATTTGCCAATGACTCAGGTATACCTGTGCACTGCGTGATCCAGAAACACTGTTTCATGATACCTAATCTGGCCAGGGGCCTGTGACAATGATCATAATACAAAATGCAACCGCATCTCAGTCATTATTATACAAACAGGCCCACATATGGTCGGTCCTACCGTACCTCGCGCAACGCATCATGAAAAGCCTCAAGCGGCTAAGGGAATGGTTCAGTAGGGAGTCAGTGTGGAAAGATAAACCACCTCAGGTATGCGTGCAACGACAAGAAAGCTTGAAGAAATAGCAGGCAATAGGCCCATCAGCTAGAGGTCAATCTCATCAAGGAAATCATCGCCTACATACAATATCCTAACCCACTGCTGCTTAAGCGCAGAGCTCTGATAATTTGGGTTAGAGCATATCCCCTGGAGCATCGAGTTATCAGAGATTTTGACTCTCATCTCCAGGCTATATGCCCATTTACGAGCAAGAATATTGAGGCACTCTACGTTATACGACGCAAACACATCACTAGCTCCTGTGTATCTGGGAACACCCACCAACGCCGAAATATGTCATTGTACGCAACACTCAATTTACTGATGGCTTATCTAATGAAATTAGCTCAAATAGAGCTGCCATATATTAGATCAGAATAAGTTTTAAACATCTGGATCTTGACATTCAAGGAACATCTATTAAACTGACATAATATTGGATTACCTGTGATATTTATGCGCCTAACCTATCGTCCAATATCTGCACAATTGTCAAATTTGACATCAATGTGATGTCCCAGATACACAAAGCTGTCTACATGGGCTAACTTCACACCGCTTAGCAGTGTATGCCTAATCCTGGGCTGCTTACTGCTTTGAGGTTCAAACAACATACACACAGTCTTATTCATGTTATACACATCGAGTTTTAGAGCTTCATCATGACAAAAGGAAGCTAGCTTTTGGAGAGAACTGTGATGAGGAGCAAGAAGCACCATATCGTCAGCGTAACTGATTGCATTAATGCAGCGTCGGCCCATGAAACAACCAACTCCACCGCCATTAAGCTCGTTATGAATGTCAACAATAAAAATGTTGAGAAGCAAGAGGGAGAGAAGCCCACCCCATCAGATTCCATTAGAAGCATGGACTACAGTTGTGGATGATCATAGTTGCAATCTGAGTGTGAAACTAACGTAATATCAAGAATGAAATCTGACGTCTTATAATAGTACATATGGTTGTAAATATCCTTATGTTAACATTTTTTATGTCTGAAAATACTTTATTTGAGTATAGTAATAGGGAAATGTTCTTTCTTCACACAGAAAGCCCCAAGACAAGCTTAGTATTTGGTACAGTTATCAGTGTCCAGTGCAGTAAAATTACTTTCTGTAATTTATCTGCAATTAAAATTGTCTGTAAATAAGATGATAGACTCACAAAATTCACCAGTTTCATAGATGTAGATGCTAAAGAATGGGAACATAATAGGGAACCTTGAGGAACGCCATAAAGACCCAGTCACAATTAGACTACTTGGACGTATGGATACATATTGAGTGAATTATAATTGGTTATTAATGACGTATATTCATTTGAGTTTATATTCGGTCAAGCTTCCGGTAGATATCAAATTAGCCCTCAAGAAGGTACTCAATTACTTGTACTGAAAGCTCGCCTGGATGTACACTAAGCTCTGAATATGTCATTGAAAGCCAATTATAATGAACCTCGACATTTGTATAAATAGGGAACATTTTTATTGTACTGCGTGAATCAAGACCACCGTTTCTACTCAACGAAGTATTCCAACTCTGGTTAATTGCGATCGGGTGGTCCATTAAGGCTGCCTGCGCCTCAATGTTCGGTGCGACTCATAGCTGCTGTCCACAATACCATGCAAATTGGCTGCTGTTGCACATGAATTTCTCAGCCCAGGTGGCCCCCTGCACCGTGGTGCAACTAAATGCCTCATCGAGTGGGACTGCTTCATTCAGATCAGATTGTCGTATTAGATTTAACTTGTGCGGAATTTCACTCCTGAGCTCCTATGGGTTGAGTTTGAGGCGATAATCTTGAACCTACTTCCCCGAGAACTCATTACTCGATCCAAAATAGCGGGACCGACGCGGAAGTGTCAAGTTCCGGAGACGTTAACTGAAATTAGATCACGGCACGCTCGATTGGGGGTCAAAATTAATTCTTCGATGTTTGACTTGCCCCAAGCTTTAGACACGAACTTTGGTTTTGCCTGAAGCAGACTGAAAACACCGGTTTACCAAGCAAGGTTGCCTGAAATTTCGGACAAGTTAAGCCTCTAAGACTTACTCTCGACCCTCACTCGACCACGTCCTTAAATGCAGCTCGATGGAACTGTCCATAGCGATGAACGTTTCTAGGCAAAAAATGACGATGGCAAGTCACCCTAACGACAAATTCGCTTTACAGTCCATGTTGAATGAAGCCTAAGTAGAAAAATGACATCACTCCTGCCGTACTGCAGTTGATGCTACGCTGGTATCGTTCTTCCGTGATCGCAAAGGTGAACTACTGCCGGTTTAGTTTACTGTGAGTAATAACACGAAGCGATGACAGCTGTTCAGACCTCGGTCGGTAAAACCATTATTCCTTTAGCCCATTAGTCTCTCATTAGCCGCGTCGCACTCGGTTTAACGATTGTGTTTCTTACTCCGTCGTTCGTGGATCACGAATGCGTGCGTCGCGCAGTCGGCTACCCATGTTATTAATGTCGACACGGGTCCATTAGGGCAGCGAAAAGTGATTTAGAGTTGACGTGTCGTACGAAAAAGATAAGAGCTCTCAGGAGAAATCTTCGAGACTGACAGACACTGCAGCTCTTGGTCAAATGTCAACATTACCTGCGCTTAAAACAATGAACCAGATTTTCTGCGTTTGAGAGTAAAGAAGTGACGCTTGTTTAATATCAGATCGGGTGTGTACCGTGGACTTAGGGACGCTGGTCTCGTCGATTTTACTCACGCTATTCAACCGTTTACGTACTGACCGTCAGAGGCCTCATATATTTCTAACAATATGTACGTTACACAAGAGATCTCGTGTTATCTCCTGTCTGCTCGAAGAAATGGCAACCACAGTTCGTTTGCACGCAATCATTAAGACGCGCAAAGTTCAAACTATTATGAGTTATTTAGGACTCTTTCGAATCGCTGATCGAAGAGCAAGTTCGACTGGGCGCTAATATTAAGCCTTCGATGATTGACTTGCTCAAAACCCCAGCCAGCTGCCGTGGCTTCGACCTGTTAAATTGAGTTTCTGGCTCTGACCCTCTATCGGTTACCCTGGAGACATTCTAGAACTAGATCTTGCTGCGTAAAATGGAATTTTAAGCAGGCTCAACGTAATCGCGTTGCTATTAACACTGGCAACGCCTTTTGAAGAGACAAAACCAAAGCTGCAGTCTAAAGTTTCGGCCAAGTGAAGCCTCGAAGGCCTAATTTCAGCGCCCAATCGAACGTGCTCGAAGTGGATCTAAGCCAAATCCACTCGACTGCCTGGAATATCCGAAACTGCAAAAAGTAACTTTGCCTTTTACACTACGGTTCGTGTTGCAGGCGCATGAAGCAGTTCGATCGTCCTGCACCGACTGCAAACTCCATTTTACGGAGTACGATTGAGGTCTTGGTATCATGCAGGTAAAAGTCTAAATTTCAAAGCCTGAAACTCGAATCAGATGGTCGAAACCAGCACACCTGCCTGAAATTTAGGGCAAGTCAAACCTCGAAGACTTAATTCATCCCGCCCCCAATCAAATGTGCTCTAAGCAAGAAGTAGTCCAGTTTATATAGCATTACTTAATAAATACTCTTTCGACGCGCCAACCTCAAAGTATAAGATTTGTCAATTATAACTATTTTACAAATTCTCACAGAATTTTTTTGCACTCAGCTACTACGCTAAGTCTTAAGCTTGCTCTTCTTTTGGGGCGATGTTTCACCGTGTTGAGGTTCTTTTCTGCTCTTGACATCCTACATGTCTCTCCCTGTTCCTCAGGTTCCATTTTGGCCTGACGATTATATTCATGCAGGCGCTCTAGGGCGAGTGGTAAGGGAGCTGAGCCATATCTGCTTAGTAGCCTTCATCTGCTCCTCATTCTACCGAAGTCAGGCCTGCACATATCCGCATAACCTCTAGGTTTTATCTTGTTCTCTTGCTAATAATCCATCCTAGGATGCGCTCTATTTGTTTAAGAATCTTCAGCTTCTCCCACGCCGCTGTCGGTTCCATTCTTTTCATTAATACAAATAATGCAACATTTTATTGTTCCAGAAAGACTCTGGGGAATGAGTTTTATTGGCGTATATATAGATTTGAAAATTAAAGGTTGAAACATTTGGTACTCATAATTTTCAGTAGTCCTCATATATTGCGGTAGTAAATATACCGAAGTCTTCTCTGTCTCAGTGCATCTTCACTTTGTTAACCAATTAAAGTAACCCACTTTGTCGGATACCCGCCTCAGCTGTCACTGCTTTCAAATTAAGGAACAGATGTAGTAGTTCACTATTGTTTTAATCATTTCACTTAACAGTTCTGCAAAATCACAAATTAACCGGTCTGTGCTTCTTTGGTTTAAATGTTCTTTTACCTTTTGCATTCCTAAGGGATAAAAGCTTTTGTAGAGAGGAAGCCGAGCCTGAGTAACATAGGGTTTAAAAATTATGCTGTAAATGAAACCAGCCAGCATTTGATCTGCGGAGACGTCCCACGCACACTGTGCGTCTACATCGCACACCTGAAGAATTGCATGCGAGCCTTGTCGGCGCCAGAGAATGAGATCAGTAAAAGGTGCTGAATTTTCACAATTGATTTTTGCTCATTACAAGCAATAATTATTCTGTATTCCTTTGAATCCATCATTTTGTGATAAAAAATGCAAAATGGGACGATAGGTTGCTAACAAATTTCCAAGCTTTTGACTAGATATTTTCTATCCTACTGGGGAAAACGTTGCGTTAACGACGGAATCTTAACCCTTTTTTTCCCGCTGCTGGATGATAAACGCGTGGCTTTAACCGAAATGAATTTGGCGTTGTCAATTTTCTAATACGTTTAATTACGTTTATAAGCCTAAAAGAACCATCCTGAATCTTTTAGGGTTGCTTATATTTTTCTTCAATGCCTGTTATTGTGATTACGTACCGAATAGCATTATATAAGATGTGCCCACGGGTGAGTCATAAAACTATGTAACAGAAATCTCAAATAACACCGACAGGTCACTAATCAAGGTAACAAAAATTCCTGTGGCCACCGATGGTTCACAAAAGAATTTGACAAAAATCCTAATCACTAGCACAAAATCATGATGATGCAAAATGAAATTACGGCTTCAGCGACTAGAAAACAAGATATTTGGTCATTGACTTGCTTGAGATTCTAACTCACAGGAATGTAGTTTGTATTTGGTATTTTTGTACGCTTGGGAGCAAAAACTTCAGTTAAAATATATCATTTACTCACTAAGAGTAGTCCTGTCCCAAACCAACCCGTTTTCGAGTGCTCTAGCGGGTTATGCCTGCCTTGTCCTATAAATATCTGTTTGGGTAAGGTATACTCGGCGTACTGGTGCTCTTCATGAGTTTGCCTCGGAACCGTTACGATGCCATACAGGCCAGTATTCTCGTTCGTTTTTTCCCTCGTGTGTAATGTTTGGAATGATTTTCATGGCTGTCTTGGTGGGTGCGGGTATTGGCAGTTTTAAACGATCGGTACACAGAGCAATTCCAGGATCTCGGATCTTCTTTTTCTTCTTTTTTTTACTCGCTAGGCTGGTTGCGTGAGGGTTTATCAACCTCATGGAGTTTCTCTATTCCCACGTGGCCAATCTGGTGTGATATAATAATAATACGTGCTGCCGGAAACTGCGCTTCTTTCCGTTGATGATGCCATGGGAATGACACGGCTTGCAGTGTGGCAGTTCAGTTAGAACATATTAATTACAAAAATAACAAAATAAAACTGAGTCTGAGGTTAAGTTCTCAGACATATGCCATGCTAAGGAGTTAAATCTATAGGTAATAAAATAAGATACGTGCCTGATAGGCTGTCATTTCTATCATGCATTAATGCACGATGCAATAACGGGTCAAGGCGTTACGTATAGCGATTAATTAACATCCGCACCCGAATCAGAGAGCGGCGATACTGTTTTCTTGGAAGATTTAAATATATATGCTTGTTTGTCCACCCAAAGAGAGAGAGAAGGAGTTGAGCAATGTGCATAGTTTTTTCGCAGGGAATCTGGTGGGTTGACTTAGATGTAAAAATGCTAAAACTCTACGGTAAGCTGACCATAAAAAATGGCAGCGTTCAAATTTGCATCTATAGCGGATGATGGTCTTACGCCACGCTGGTGACCACATAAACCAAACTGCCGCTCATCGCTCAGACGCGTTTTCGATGCACGCTACGTAAGTGAATTTTCAGGATATTTTTCTATCTCCCCAAAACGAAGTATAAATTGCATGATATAATACTTTCCAAGCTTTTGCTTAGGTCCGTGTTGATAGTTGTAATAATGTAGATTTCCTAGCGGGATTATGGGCCGACCCAGAAACTGAGAGCTGAAAATCAGCTTCTGAACCGGCCATAAACTTTACTATGGCAGTTATACTGTGCATTTGTTGACTTTACATTGCAAGCTCTGTACTGTAGTGCAAGAAAACGCTGTAAAGTTTACAATGTACATTGTACACCCAGAAAATGGGCTTGAGGACAGCTTGCTTGCTATGGCTGGACGAAGACGCTGGTCGGCGCTGCGGGTGAGGGAGTCTGATGCTCCGGGCGGCAGTGAGGGGAGCGTCCATTGTACTCACCGCCATTATTGAAGGAAAAAATCCAAAGCTGTAAGCGGGCAAAAACGGCCGCCTCGTTGAGGGAAACAGCGATGAGCGAGGAGTGCAGCATTTGTTTTCTATTGTTATTGTTGCTGGTCTGACATAACGGTAATAGCTAAATGATGACCGAAGCTCGGGTCTTTACTCTACTCTGGTAATGGGTCTGATCGTCCGTATGCTGCCAGCTACCTAATGTTATCAATATTGCGCAGAATAGAATATCCTGAAAGAAATGCTGAATAATAGTGTTAATTGTAATTAAATAATGTAAAATTATGGCATATTAACATGCATTCCTCACCGACAAATATAAAATACATACTTTTCATATATTCCGCACACCCCTTACATATTAAACTCGTTCCATATCGGACCTCTTTCATAATACTTTATATTTAGACCTTTCACATTCCTCGTGATAATGCACTACAATGCGTAATACACAGAGCATGCCTATTCTCATAATGCATTATAACATTATCCACCTTACATTGCTCTCGCAATGATGCACTATGAATTGTAAATCTTACGTCACTCGTAACATAATACTGATAATAAGATACTCCTTTCATTTCTCTTGCATTGATGCACCATGAATATTAGACTTTGCATCATCCTTGACATAGTCCAACATGAATATTGGATGGCTTGCGTTCTTCTTGACATAATGCAATATGAAGATCGCACCCCTTCATCTTTCCCCTCACTTATTATCATCCGAATATCGCAAGTATTTCAAGACAGAAGCGCGAATTTCCGTAAGATGCTGGGGGTAATATGAGCCCCGCAGGAAGGCAAAAGCCGAGAGGACGACCTTCCCAGGCTGCTCTACGCGAGCTACGAGAATTCTAAGGTATAGGAAAAGTAGGGACGCCTCGAGCCATGTTTATTGCCAAATTGGAGAACACTCGCGTAATTTTCCTGCCCAGTTTGTTGCAGTAAAAACGTCCAAGATGGCAATAAAATCTGCCCGGCCACTCGGTATTGCGTTACAAGAATTTTTCTCTTGTGCTTTCTGAGCAGCACAATGGTTATAACGTGCCCGGGGGTGCTGAAAAGTTCGCAGGCTAAGAAAAAAATTATCCCAAAACCAGCTCACTTTCTCTAGCGCCAATGGAAAATACCTGCGCTAGCATCTCGTGCAGCACGAAAACTGTGAAATTTCGAGGTATACGAGCACACAAAGGTGGCTAGTTTCCGATGGTGCTCAAGAAAGCCTGCTGGTGTTGAGACAACACGTTTATTCGATACACCTTTGAGCATCACAAAGTAGTGGAAGCTAAATCTAGAATTCAACCAACGATTGAGAGACGATGAAACCTACTTACTTTGTTCAATAATTATCATTATTATTACTCACTCAACTCGCCAGCTGGAGTTTTCCGTTTACTTCTTTAGGAGTTGGTAATCTGCGTCAGGATCGGAGTCGCTGCCCCTTACTAAATTGTAGCTTACACACACAATCGAAATATTGCTTTGCGTGACAGTGTTCGTAATGTGTGTTCTCAATATTGCTTCATATGGCCTAGTGTTACAATGTTGCTTCCAAACATTGCTTCATATGGCCGGGTGTTGCTATGTTGCTTCTAAACATTGCGTTACGTAACCGAGTGTTACAATGTAGCCTCGAAATATTGCTATGCGTGGCATATTGTGTCAACTGAACTTGCAACTATTGCGTCGTGTGACAGTGGGCTACAGTGTTCCTTCCAAATATTGCTGACATAACCGGGTGGTACAGTATTACATTTACATAATAGGCTTCAAAGGTGTAAAGTTTTGTAATGAAAACTAAATACGGACTATAGTAATACTGACATTGAACCATTAGCATTAGGTTTCTTAATCTGTGGACCCATGCAGGGGACTATTGATTTTTTCAACGCCTCAAATTTGATCACGAAAATCTAGCTCTAAGCAACTGATCATACTTGGAACTTAACTCCTGAGCATTCAATTCGCTATTTTGATCGAGTTTCACGAGATGAAGAGAACCGTTTAAGCTTGAGACCCTCAAGTGACGCGGACCAACAGTTAATTCGAGGTGATCTCAGTCGCTGTCGGTTTTGGCGATTAACGCGTGAAACTCGAGGCAATTTGGCGAATAGGACCCTCTGGAATGAAGCACCATACAAACTAAACTTGTTTCGATTAGGTTATTTCACTCGAAATCGGCACAATGAAGACACCTGTACAGTAGTCTTGGGGGGCTCATCTTATTCGTAGATGAAAAACTTATTTGATAGTTCAAAGTCTGTACTGCTGCTCATTCCTTCCACTGAGCTGTGTTCAATTCATTTATGTTCGTGTGTCAAAAGTGAAGCTCCCGCAAGTTGAAACTACTCGGATTAGATTACCTTGAGGTAAATGAGTGACTCGATCACGTTCTGTATTTTACACCGATTACAAATATTCCATGGGTTTAGAGTGTTGTTGCAACACCGATTTTGCAACTAAAAGCGTAAAAATGTAGCACCGGCTTTGGACTCGGTCTGCAGACCTGCAAGTTGCATCGTGTTATAGAAACTCGAAGGCTTCACAACCCCCTTCAATAATGCTCTAATGCAAGCGAGGTTACAGTCGTGCAGTTATTTGTGTTATTGATAGTATTACTACTTTTTATATTTGGCGCAACAAAGAACATCTTAGAAGGATTCTACATACCAAACAATGTTATCCTTTCAAATCTATAAGTTTAAAATAAACGTTCTGTAGAAGAAGATGATTCACGATGAATCAAAAGCTCTCCATTTTTATTCATGAGCAATCACCAACCCTAATTGATCATGCTTCGTCTACTGAACTTTTTTATTTTAAACTGATATATTTGAAGTGATAATATTTTTCATATAATTTACACTACACAATGGATCCTCCCACTAAAAAATAACCACGGCTGGATTCTGCGATAGATCGCGCCCTGTGAGGTCCAGAATATTCCCGAACAGTCATAAAAAACCAGAGCTGAACGAGAAATATTTCTATTTTTATAACTAGAGCCCGGATTTCCAGTCCTAAAAAAGTGGTCAAAATAACGCTAAAAATCTAGTCAAAATAGCACTTAAAAAAAGTCTTTATTGCAGATATCATAGCAAAATAGTTTTTATTTCTAGCAAAATAGTTCTTATTAGTGGCAAAATAGCACGTAAAACTTTGCAAGTTTTGGCTAAAACTCAGCAGGCTTCTTTCATTTGTAGCTATAAACAGAACTGAAAAGGAGTTATTTTATTTATTTCACTCAACCGATGCGCATATTGCATGAACAGGAAGTTATATAGCAGTGACCTTTCTTTATTGTGATCAGTTTTATAGTATATATATAAGAATGAAATAAAACAACATTATTTACATTTAACAACTAACGTAACCTAACGTAACTCAACGTTACCTCACGTCAGGGTCAGGTGAGGGTTATGTCAGGTTATTCACGAAAAGCATTCTCCTGCCCCTGCATAAGCTCGGTGGAGCTCATATCCTGAATACCAAATAAAAATACTGACAAGACTGAAGGCTAGAATCCAATAGGAGACTCCAGTATATAGAATACTGTATTATAATAGCAATCTGACTAAATGCTCGGTTCCTAAATAATTCCAGCTCTAGGCTGTTCTAGGAGCTTACCAAATAATTTATTGTTTTACATGAAGTAGTAAATAATTCATACTGCCATTATTTCTCGTAAATACAGTGCTTCTACAGATAACATGAACTGATCGCATAATGCATATTTGTCCTGCCTTCACGACTGTAACATGTGTAGCATAATGTAATGCTGCTGCGATCCCTGTACCCCATCTCGTTACAATAGGTTGTGGGGGAAGGGGCACGTCAGGAACCTTCTCTCTGAAAAGTTCGCATCTACTTGGAGGATTCAGGAATATTTTTTTATTGCTTGATATTAGTTTTTCAGCGTCCTGAAAGCGCGTCCGTACCTTTGCTGCACCTCTGTGCAAGCCGTGTGCGCGGCAAGTTAAGTAGCATTGGTAGCAAAGCAGCGATTTTCTGAATTTGTGCTGCAGCGTCTGTCACCAGCAACAATATGTTGTTATAGGCCTACTTGATGGATTCTGGCCAAAGAAGCGATAAAGATGACGCAATGAACTGCGTTATTGTTTTACTATCAGTGTAGTCTTATTGAGTGGAATTTAACAGAAACACGTCAGATTCTTTGTTTAATTCAAGTGTGTGTATTATTGCTGTCGTTATCTGCCCTCCCGTCGTATCAGTAAACTCGTCCACTGCCAGCACTTGTGTAGCTGGTAATGTCGGGACCAGAATGACAGTGACCAGCACAATTCCTTACGTTTTCTTTCATAGGAAATTTAAATAAAGTTTAAACATGACAAACCTATTATATATTAATTAGTTATTCAGCGTATCATAACAATTACATAATTTATTGTTTAATGGTACAAATACGTACTAATTTGAGCATGTTTTATAGTCATTTATTGCATAATGACTACTTTTTGGCTTTGTGTCTGGTCAAAATACCGTTTATGGTAGAGTAGCATATTCTGCAGTATATGTAATTTTTTATTTCTATTTATAGCTGTAACAGCAATAATCGAATAAATGCTAGAGATCCGGGATCTACTGATAACTATGTAGATACTTAGGGAGCAAGCACATGTCTAACAATGACTTGCAAAGAGCATTAGGAATACAAACATATGTACGCACATGTCTATAATGCATTATTGTGAAATATATGGCGACCAAGGTTCGGCATAACTGACATTTTTTATGTTGTATCCTTTGTTCCATATAGTTTGGAGGAAGTGCAGGTGCATTCTTCGGTTTTATTGCTAAATTTTTCCAAAGGGACTAGTTTGCTGCTACGTTTGCTACAAGGTCAAATTCAAAGAAATGTCGAAGAACGGCATACCTAGGTATATTAATTATTTTTTAATAGCAAAACAAATTATTTATTCATATATTATTGCAGTAGAGTTAGTACTTATCGTAGTTTTTATGGTCATTGATACAATAATGACTAGCTTTTTTCAGTCAAAATAGCGCTTATAGCAAAATGCTATTTTGCAATAAATGCAATTTTTTTTATAGTCGTTATAGCAATAATAGAATAAATGCTAGAAATCCGGGCTCTATTTATAACTCAGCTCACGTTGCTGCCTTTCTTTCCGTAACTTGTCTGAGGTTTCCAGGCGAGATTTAGATGAGGTTTTGAAATATTCAATTTAGTTGCATCCTGCGGTGATTGCAGCTCCGCCGCGCGCTTCGAGACTCAGCCGATATTGTCTCAAGAATGTTTGTTTCCGGTGTGGTTTCAGAAATTTTTGTGGCATTCGACATTTAGACAATATTTTCAAGTCCCAATAACGAGTTTTGGTAATTTGTTATATATCAAATAGCTGGTGAAACTCTCTTTAGCTTTGAAGCTATTAAACGTCTTAAAATTGAAGCCCCAGCTGTAGCCTTTTATGATTTAGACATCGCAACAATAACACATTCACTATAAAGTAGATGCATATTATGATAAAACTTCTTCAGAAGAGCATTATTGGCATTTGTCTCCAGAATTTTTCCCATTCAAATGTTTTTCAGATGGTGTTAAGAATTTTAATTAATACTTAAATTCAAGTCGAGAATTCACTATTTATAACTATTCAGAAACAATTTACTTTACTGCTCATGATCCTACAAACTCTTGGTCTCGCTTTAACTTAAATTTCCTTTCTTTTACAGACTGATCACTTTACTTTTCAGGGCCTGCCTTTTGATTTCCGTCGTCAAGTTTCAGGCGAGGAAGTAGCGCTGGGGTCTTTCAAATGACGCCAAACTAACACAAACTACACGGCAGTCAAGTAACACAAGACCCTAACTTTTGCTTCCTAACCCATTTAGAGTCTCGTC
>LQNS02278175.1:1055204-1066175 GCA_001587735.2 Parhyale hawaiensis | reverse complement strand
CCCCTGATGTAACTTGCGTCCAGGCACTCGTCTCTCCTTCAAGTTTTACTCGCTGCTGCCGACCCGTAAGCCATGCCCTGATCCATCGTAAATAGTCTCCCCGGATGCCATGTGCTTCCAATTTTTTTATTAGCCGTAATTGGGGGACTTTGTCGAAAGCCTTTTGGAAGTCTAGATACACTCGACTAGACTATATGTTAGTAGCATATAAAGGACACGAGAAAAGTGAAAAAGAAAAAAAAAGAGGGGGAAGGATTCACGCCAAAGAGACGATCATGAATGCACTCAATTGCGATCAAGAGCCGTTGATATGCGGAGCATAGAGATGTCAAACTGTGTCGTTGGAACGGGAGAGAGAAGAAGACGGATTAAGGTGGTCTCGGAAGCTTTGGCCTTTAATAGTTTGCGTGTCTATGTCTGTTTTATGTTTGCCAGTAAAATAACCCCCCCTTCAAAAAAAAACCTGAACGAATCTTCATGAAATTTGTGGAAATTGTTAAACCAAATTTTGGTGATGTTGGGATTGTAGGTTTGTGGGTTTGACCATATGTTTGTCTCGGTGTTTGTCAAAACATGTTTTTTTAGCCCTATTAGTAACGTCCGCAGTTGTGCAGGAGGCAATGGGTTGGTTTTAAGGGCAATCAGCCAGCAATTAACACCAAAACCTAATCGTTTGTGCCGTTTAATAGTATAAAGAGCTGCTGTAACTTTCTTAAAAAAAGGTACCGATGGAGGTTTAAGAAAATTACAACAGCTGTCAGAAATGTCATGAGACACAAATGACAAAATTTTGGTGATGAAAAAAGGAAATTTTCTTGGCGGAGATATGCGCTCTCAGAGTGCTTCTCTAGTTGAATGTAAATTTGTCACACACGGGAGCCACAATCACAGCTCAGGTTTCAAACAGTTCCCAGTTGACAGTGAACTCTGGCAAGCAAGAGTATCTCAGCTCTAAGCTGACTATTACCGCTACTGGCGGTGCCTACAGTGATTACTTGATGATTCTATGGGCGAGGTCCAGGTGGCGTTACGCAAGCCACCCATCCCGTGCAGAGGTAATGCTGCAGTCCGTGATCAGCGGGATGTCCAACTTCAAGTTATGCCCACATTGCACGTAGCCACTTACGGCTGGTTTATCTGGCACTTTCAGTAGGTATGCGTCCAGTAAGTTTTTAAATTTCGCAGTCTTTGACTGAGCATAAAATTCTTAGTTGACCGTCAACAGCAAATAGGCGTTTTCATCACGTGAAACCTCAGCTGACAACTTCACTTACCAATAAACTATGTTTTGTCATTTCTGGCTATTTGGTGAGAAGAATGCTTCAGTCTGTCTCCGTCATGTTAAAATATGTGTAGAAATAATATAAAGAACTACTATAGAGTTCTGAGTTTGGAAGCGTGGTCAGTTTCACTCAAATGGTATATTTTCCTTGTTTCTTACTGCGTCCTGAGAAGAACTATAGCATTTTCGATTTGCATATTCATACTTGGCATTTCTCTTTTTTCTTACGAATTTTTTCAGAGGCATGAAATGACATGAGAAAATGCCGTTAACTGAGGCCGGGTCTACGCACAGTTACTTTCACTGCCCAAAACACTTGCCTCGCTTTCGGCAGATTCCCTTTTTGTCTCGAATCTTTTGGTTGGTATCACCCAGGTTCGCACCGAGCTCATTATACTTTTACACGTGCGTGCCACCAGCCTTCACAAAACAAACTTACACCGAACTCTTCTTCCCTAACGTGGTTCCTAACATGATGCACCTGCTGCTAAATCAGAGACAAATATTTTGGCCATTGCTTTCTAGATAGGAGGTACACTGCGCGCTGCTTTGTCCCGGCTGCATGCATCACTGAGTGAAACAAATGACGCAGCTTTTGCGCATTTCACGCAGTGCATCTCATGAAGTGCGCACTGAGTCGTACGAGCATTGCCCAACCTAGACAGCAAGTCATTTTTTAAAAGCAAATGGGCCGTCTGTCAGCCGCAGCTGTTGCACTGGGAGCTGTCGTGATGAATTGCGCGCTGCAAACCTCAACAGCGTGACACGCGCGGGGCGGGGGACCAGCTTAAAACGGGGGGCTGAGGCGCCCCTGTGTCCACCATCCTCTGGTGACTGCATTGCGCTCATGCCAACTGAACTTGCGGCAACTCGCCTTTGCATGCATGCGTGGCATCACGTAGGCTTTATTATAAGTAAGATATTCAACCGTTGACTGATGCTAGAGGTGAGCACTTTCGGTCCCAGCGGCTATTTCCGGCCACTTGCAGCAACTTTCGGCCACCTGCAATTATTTGCGACCCCTAAAGTTCCGGTCACAGGTATAATATGACCGAAGTCAAGAATCATCAGTCCTTCTATTTACTCCTGTGGTTTAGGGCTTATCCACCTGCGGCTGTTACGTCTGATAAAAGAACGACAACTTACTTTTGTATGTAGGTGGTGGCGCTCATACGTCAAGCTGATGGAATTGATGTTTTCCCCTTTTATTATGTATGGATGTACAAAGGTAGACATCTAATCAATATGTGTTCAATAGATTTAAGTGTATGAATAATGTATAATCTTATAGATTTAAGTGTATGATGCGAAATAAATCATATTTATTCCTGCTCACATTTAGTAATTTGTAAAAAGAACAAATATTTTCTTAACTGTAATTTCTTTGAATGTGTGGGCGATCAAACAGAGTTTTGTTTATTCATAAATTTAACAGGCGAAATTATTTCAAGCTCTTACTAAGTCACTCTCTACCTATCTCCTGGTTATAACCCTTATTAAAACCATAGCGTTCTTTCTCTATTTGAAAGTTAAGACAGCAGTTTAGAAATTCAAATTTCAATATTTTGCTGGTTTTTGTTGAACTTCAAAGTTACGACTTATTATATGATTAGCAGTTTTGACAACTTCGACGCCTTTTCACCCTATCATATCAACATATTTTGCGCCATGAGAGTGGCAAACAGTCAACCCTTTAAAGACTACAGAAAATGCAGGTTTATCATAGACAAGCATTGTTTGAAACGGATTATTTTATTACGCTTATGCTCGTGGAATTAATTATTGATGTATGAAGCAAAGAAAATATCCCCGAGGGAACGCACAGCCCGCAGCTTGGCACAACATCACGCAACAATAGTATGACTGACACTGAACAGACGCTTCTTTTGGGTACGGTCACACACCGTCACGTTCCCTATACATCGTCGCTTTCTCTTCGGTAGAGCAGGCTGTAAAAAGATATTGTTCATTCCTCTCAACTGCCACATCAGAAGCTGTTGTGCGTTTAGGCCGAGTGCAGCATCCAAGAATTCTCTCAAAGTGTGCACTGCGGCTTCCTTCTCTGTCCATTCATTCTGCAGCTTAAGCCACTAACTGCAGATGAGCAGAGTCTGCTCGCTGCTGTTCAGCTTTCTTATTGACAGGGCAGGATTAGGTCCCCGAATGATCAATCTGTCTCTGTGGACGCTCGGGGCACAAAATTAATAACTCGACCTATAGTTTATCCGCCACCTTACCCACAGAGCCACTCAAAACTTTTTACCTTAATCAAAGTCAGACTACATGCTTGGCTATTGTATTGAATGTGCCCGACCACTAAGAAAATCAACAAAAACAGTGTCACCAACGCCACAGAATGTTTCAGAACTTATTTTGATACATACACGTACCATATACATCAGTGTTTTTTACTTGCCAGCGACTTTGACCAAATCGTAAATTTGTAGGCATTTATCCGCTATTATCGGATACTTTTTACTATCTTACAATAGGCAGCCGATAAATGCCTATATATTTCCGATTGGGATTTAAGTGTATAGCGTCACACGATGAATTTGGTTTGCATAGCCGTGTGTGCTTGTGTGGCTTTTCACTGTGATGAATTAGTGGTTAAAGTGGCGGCGTGTTGAGCGTAACGTCCGCAGTTTGATAGACTGACTTCCATTTTCTCTACTTTATCTGTGAACAAGTTTCATTTACTTGTTCAAGTTAGAATTTAAGCCTGAGGGTATCATGATTTTTCTATTATTTTTACTGTTATTATTAGTGTTGAAGCAAAAGCAAGCATATGCCACCACCTCAGCAGCTGTTAGGGTTCGTCCTCTTTGACGCTGTTTTATATTAATATATTCATCATGTCTTGTTAATGAGCAGCCTATGAATATTTCAAATTGAGAACTGACTAAATCGCCGAATGCACTGACAAATCTACCAGTTTGAAATTTCTTTTTCATATGCATGGATATTTCAAATGAATAATTTTGTACGTCGGTCCCAGGTTAAAGGATTTGCATACGTATGACGCCAAGGCAAGAAATACTGGAACGCTTTCAATTTTTCAGGATTGCTAAGATATTGGGTTGAACGAAAAGCTTGGACTGCTTTAATATCGAAATGAGAACGCTGGAAGAATAAATCGATTTCAGTTTATTCTCGCATTGGTGTGTTAAGCGTCGGACGATTGTGGTCACTTGCGTTTAATTACATGAGCAAAAAGGCTAGATTTCTGCGAGGCGTTGCGTTTGGATATATCGTACTTTCCACTTGTAGAATATCCTTCAGGAACAAAATAAGTTCGAATCTTCACGTAATATGAATAATTCGCTTCTTAGAAGATTACAGGCATGGTCTTCGCGATACGAAACAATTGTCTGCTTCACAGACTCCCTAAATTCATGTAATAAATCCTTTTGTTTTAACACCACCAAATATGATATTTCAGTTGATACTACAATGCAATAACCATTTCTTCTGAATATCGTGTCACGGTCACCAGAAACATCAATTGTCAAGGTTGATTACATTACACGCTTCAAAGAGTTTCCTAACAATGTGGTCTGCCACACGTACACTTTTGTAATGCAAGTTTTCAGCAAAGTTATTATTGGCTGTCCACATCGCATGCAAACAGCGGCACGTTTCTTATTGGTTGTACGACACGGTACAAAAGTTCACGTCCATTTACCGCACTAAATATTACAATCTATCAAGGCTTGACACTCCAATTTCCAGTGTTCGATATCGGGCGTATGTATTTAAATTTGTTTGATTGTCGAGGGCCTGACAGGCAGAAATTGGACTCGGTTTGGCGCTCTTGTTTCTTCTCGTTACAGTCGTCTCCCTTAAAAAAAAATACAAATGGGTTTTTGTAACAGTACCCAAGCAAATGATTACGAAAGTGGGGGGGGGGGGGCGCTGTCCCGCTGGATGTGATTGAAAGATCTAAGAAGGCGGCGGGGAAGAAGGACAGTAATGAAAAGAAAAGTATTTATTCGAAAATCAATTTACGGTTAAGGATATGGCAACAATAGACCTGCACATTTTAATTTAACAATGAAAGACAAAATTAATGTAGATTATATTTCAAATCTCTACCAGGTAAACAAGAAGCCAGTCTAGGGCAAAACGCAGAATTACTGTAAATTAGGTTGTGCTGGTACATGACCTGATAATCAATAGCAATTGATTATTAATTCTCATAAAGTAAACACATACTACAGGATATAACACGGATGTGAGTAACGGAAAAAATTAATTAAATCAAGTTACAGATTTAAAGTAACATTTTAATTTATTTTGAATTCGGGAGTCGAATGCGGTTCTTTTAAATTTAGAGGGCGTGAAGTCCAAATTTTTATGGCGTTGAATAAAAAGGGTTTTGAGCAACTGTTTTTAAAAATTTAATCTGGTGTAATTCTAGCTAGCTGAAGATCTATTTAGTGCTATGATTGTGGTTAGGAAAAAGACTAATCGATTTTTATTGAAAATAAGTAAACTTGCCTAAAGTATTCCCAAAGAATTGATTTTGTAAGCATTGTCGCAGGCAAGTGGATGTAGAACAAGTGCTGGAAGATCATTGACAAACATATTAACAGCTTGTCTAATTACATTGTGAAATCTATTAATATTATAGTGGCGTAACCCCCACCCCAACATGCGAGAATAAAACAGGGCATAATACAATTGACGCAAAACTGTAGCAGGAAGAAGGTAATGCAGTTTAAACTAAAGACCCTTGATTCTTGATAGCTGCATTGTTAGATGTCATATATTCATTATAGTTAAATCTGTAATCAATTATAAGTCCCAGAAACTGCGCGGATTTTACGTGTTGTATAAGCATAATTACCATTCTAATGTTAGAGTCATTAACGTCGTAGTTATTGACGACGACAAAGCAACTGTAAGTGGGAACAGTCAAATAATACCAAAGTCAAGCAAAGGCCTGCGTCCGCATGTGTTTGTATATGAGGGGAGAGACGGGCTAGTGTCCCACCTGAAAGCAAAGAAACACCGCCTGAAGAACTTTGCTACCGTACCATCTTTTTAAGCAAAAGCTGCAATAAATAACGCTGTGCAATAAGATTACTTATCAGCATGTCTGTCTTTCTATCGCTTCATTTTTTGTCTGCCACACTTGAAAGATTTACCTTCACCATAAATAAGGCCAATATATCAGCATCATGAATTCGCCTGGAGAACGGCTATAACTTTTTCTAAAACGAAAGATTGATGTCAATATTTTGCTTTAGAGTTATTAGCGCCGCGGGGATGAGAATGGTGATTCTGTATTGAAATGTTATCGCCCGAGCCCCCCCCCCCAATCGGTATCTTTTCTACGAATCCAGGTAAAATGTTGGAAGGCATTTGTGCCTAGCACAACATCAAGACGACGTATGGGGATTTGATATGAAAAATAAGCCTCGTCGTTTTCTATGACATCAGAAGAGGAGGACTTGTTTATTAGAATACTAAAAATTATTATTGCGCCGTATCAAAACAGTTATGTCGCACCTCTAAATTGACTTCCTTATGCCTGTCGTCTTTTCGATGATTAACTTCTTAATAGGTTGTACATATTGAGGTTCATTTTTTTGCGTTTTCAATGTGAGTGTGTCTTCAAAAGTGCTCTTTTTCCTATATTTTATCCAGGATCTATATTCATTTCATGAAGCTAGGTATATGCTGCATATATCTCTGCAAGAATTTGTAAAAAATCCTTGTTCTTATAAATGACAATAGAATACTACGTGAAACTTCTTGGTTATTTGTGATAACAACAGTAGTGCAATTTTTTAACCTTGTATATGCTTGCCCTGCATCATTTCTAATGAACAAAGTTTTTAACGTACTTTGTTTGTATTATTTTCACAGTAAATTGATAAGAAAATGAAAATTTCACAGGCTATCTGATGCCTGATTTCTTATCATGAATAGTACGTATGTGTACGATGCGGAATTATTAACAGAACCTCACTCTGCATAATGGCCCGCTCTAAATCACAAATAGACCCACAGTTGACTGATAAAATGTCAATAAGATATTATCTAATCAACCTTGAACAGTAAACCAGATGTAATTTAATCACAGTGCCGCAGCGAATGTGTTTATCAGCAAAAAAAAAAAAATGCAGAGATAGACCGTAGTTGTTCGACAATCACTGCAGGTTAGGACGCCAAGATGACCTAACCAAGACCACAATAAACTTTTTATCATATACGGTACTGTTAAATTTGTCACTTGCTGACTAGTGCATTCTTTGAATGACAATGGACAGTCCGCCTCTTGTTTGAGGTTACAAATTTAAATTTGATTTTTTTTTTTTTCGAATTAAACGTTAGAGCTCATTTGCAAAGAGTGTACCATCAACCAAAAAATTTTCTACGAAAGTTTCGCGACATGCCCGAAAGAATTCCGACCTATGCTGCTGTGTGCCCCATAGATATCCTTTTCCTTTGTCAAATCTTCAGAATATAGTGCATCTGAATTTGAAACTTGACCTTGTGCCCCTAGGTTTCTCATTTGTTGAGTCTCATGTTCAATTTAGCAAACAACTAATGTTGCTTCAATACAAAACTGGTATCACAATCTATTATAACGACCAGCGTACGCGACCATCAAAAACTGCGATAACAAATTTCCATGAATACCACATCAATGCTCATGATTGTACTGAAGATTATGCCACGGATGATTCACTGCACGTAGAGACTTCATCTTTGGGTTTTATCAGAAAACAAGATCTCTGTCGGTTCCACTTCCGCAAGGCATTGCCCTCCTCCTTTGAGACCCGCCAAGCATCAATTAGAAAATCAATATAAATATTGCACATATATCCGATTGGCCAGTAACTGCTGCTAATACATATGCTGCGCCTCAGCCATATCAGTAACACTGATAAATAAAAAAATAAATAACACATTTCTGTTTTCTTCTTTATTTAACCTTACTTGATCTTTGCATTAGGTCCAGGTGATGTTACGCACGCCAACTGCTTCTCCCAGAGTTGTTTTAAAAGCACGCTGTGAGCATTGGAAGGTCCAGAAGCGAGTACCTCCACAGTGCTCGTAACTGATTACACCTGCTTCAGTATTTAGTACTTCCTCTATTCTATTTAATTTGTACATTATGAGTTCAGACAGAAATATTATCCGTAGTGAAATTAAGTTCAATTTAGTATCAATGTCAACCGGTGACGGCTCGTGCATTGGGCCCAGAGGGGCCGGCCCCCCAGCTTATGGAACAGAAAAATAAAAACATAAAAATAAATCCCAAGTAGTAATTTTTCACTTCAGGACCTGTATTCAGCCTAGAAAAAACTTTTCTACAAAGCGGCTTCCAAACTAATGCCGAAGGGGCCCCACCCTCACAATGAGCACAAGCCGTGACTGAATTAATGTTACCTAATGAAAGTACTTCGGTTTTTTCCGAAGCTTAGAAGAAAAAACAAAATCGTAAGACAACGGCTTCTTTGTCTTTCATCTCATCTCATGCAACACATGCCACAGAAGCAGCATGCTTCCGTTCTCAGCTCTAACACCTTGTATCGCTCGCCGGTTCGATGCCCAGCCAGGCAGCGAGCTCTTTGCGGATCTTGGTGTGCTGACTCGGCAGTTGTGTGTGCATGCACGGCGCCGCGGCGGAACTGCCTTCCTCAGAGATGAGGGGGGTGGGGGGTCTCGGGTCATTTGTTCCTTCCGTCAAATTGGCGCCATAGTTCTTGATGACCCGAGGTCGATTGCAACTACACTTACTCATCTAGGACCAGTGGGCCAATACCGCAGCACAAACCAGTGCATGTGGGTTTCCCAGGTGAAGGTGTGGTCTAAATTGACTTTACCTTTACTTTAACACAGCGAGATTGAGAGATCAACCTACCAAGTGATTAACAAGCTGAGTATTGCTATATAGATATCTACAGACAGATACTATAAATATAAAAGTACGAACAAATGAAGTGATAGGTAGATAAAGCAACAGTTACATGAACAGTTAAACAAACAGATAAGAACATCAGATAATCAACGAGATGCACATAAAGGGTCCTTATGGTGTATAATGCTTGCAATGTTCCGCATATTGCTACAACATATCCTGACCACGGAAGCAAGAAAGCTCTATTGATACCGTCTGGCTGGCAGCCGCTGCTCTGCCGTGCCGAAACAATGGCAGTAATGAAAACAGACTGAACTCTGCGCACTAAGAGGCTTGTCTGAATTATTGGCAGAGTTAATGGGTATTTACATGGATGATGCTGGCTGGCTTCTGCTTACATTACACAGCTGCTGCTACTGCCGTTGAATCAGGAGGCCATGTAGCTCTTGCTTAACACAACTGGAGGGCGCAGGTAACTATCACATTTGCATATAAATAGCATGCCTGCCGAACTTTGGGATTCCATTCTCGCCATTGTTGATTTTTTACTGCTAAATCCAGCTTTAGGAGCGGCAGGCCTGTGTATGTGGAGGCCGAGTTTGGTCAACTCGTGCATATGAGCCGCGCGATGCTCAGGGTAACCAAAACACCCAACTTGTTCAAGTCGCCGGACCTGAATTAAATTAATTAACAGCCAGCAGAGACTTGAGGAAAGTCCAACTTTGGTCTCAATTGATACAAGGTCCAGTGTTTTAGCTTCGCAGTATAGAGATTGCTTTATTCCAAGAGAGACAGCAAATCTGTGCTGCCTGACCAGCAACAGTTTGGAACTTACTCTTGCTGCTCTGTACGGAGACCGTATCATGGATATGCCATTATTACTGCATCTAATGCTGAAGGCGTAACGTACAGACCAATGGATGAACGTACAGTGCCTGGACATAAGTATTTGCACACCTCATTTTTTTATGTATTTTTATAACTCAGGGTCTGCTTTGGGATAATTAACGCAACAAGTTTATATAACATATATATATATAATAGAATATTTAAACAGAACAGTAAATTGTGCACTTCTAACAAGAAAATTTAACCCAAGTACGAGTAATGAGGGACAAAAGTATTTGACCAAAATAAACATGATGTTGAATCGTTGATAGTTAATAGTAGGATTTGAATAAATTAGTTTGGAAATTATATTAGAACGTTCACTAAACGTCTCGAAACAAATGCAATGTAAACAAACCACAGCCGGCGCATTCATTACCCCTCTAGACCTCGTTGGAGTCGCGCACACTCTCACTACAATGCCCAAAGTTAAAGAAATCCCTGAAGCTCTTCGTAAACGGATAATTTAACTTCGTACTGAGGAATTAACTTATAGAGTAATAGAAGAACGTGTCAATGTTACGCAAGCATCAAGTGACTGGGGCGGTCTCCAACCTGCACGGAGCTGGAGCTCCGCGTAAGATCATGGGTCATCCTCGGCACTACATGCTACGTAAGGGGGACTAATGACCCCATCGTAACTCGTCCTGACCTTCAGAGTGAACTGGCTTCTCAGGGAGTGCATGTCAGCAAGAAAACTATTGTTAGGAAATTGAACCGTACTTGCATTCATTCTTACACTCATCGCAAAGCTCTTCTTCTTACAGTAAAACATGTCAAGAGTCGCTTAACATTTGCCAATGACCATCTGGACAAAGGAAATGAGTTTTGGGAAGGGGTTATATGGTCTGACGAAACTAAAATAGAACTTTTTGGCCGAAACGAAGCTCGGCATGTATGGAGGAAACGTGGTATTGCCTATGAC
>LQNS02278175.1:1001431-1015083 GCA_001587735.2 Parhyale hawaiensis | reverse complement strand
CCTAGAGCCTTAGACCATTCTGAGCTGCAGGTCTAACAAACACTTCATAATTAAACTATTATTATAAGCAAGTAATCATCAGCAAACGAAGCAGGCATCGACTGCATAATATGTCAATGAATAAAAAAGTTTATCTTGGTAGAATATAGTGTATTATTCGCTGAACACAGTCGATTTCGGTTATGAATGGTTTTTTTACGGTTCATTAAGGTAGATCATGGTTGTGCAGCTAAAACCTTTATAGTTGTTATTGGGTATTTATGGTTGGGAACTATGGTTGTTATTATGGTCGAAGGTTTTGACATATCTCTACCATACTGCACCCCATAAATGGTTGAATATGGAAGATATATCGATAATAAACAACCAAAGTCTCGACCATACTCATAGTTGTTCTACTATAATTACAACCATAATTTCCGACTGGGTTTGAGGTGTGTAGACTGCAGAAGGTCGATAAGGTTCTTACGGTTGCAACGAGCGCTTGTTGCAGTAATGATAACGAATTATCGTATAACGTATTATCCTTTTTGGCCGGAAGTGAACAAATTCTTTTGATTAATATCACAGAATTTGTAATAGGTAGCTGTCATTAGTTGAAATAAAAAATACTTCTCATCATATCCTTACCTATAGAGGTAATGTTGCACAAGTTATTTGTGTCTATTATGAATACAAGAACACATCGTGAAGAAATACTACTGTAGTAAATTGTTTTTCGACAATACTAATAAAAATAATGAAAGGTTTTTGTATTTTACCACACCAGAGAACGAATTTGTTCAGTTAATGCCGCAGAACTGGTCGCATGGTCGCCGAAGCACAGTGCAGGAGATGTACAGTTATTGTACATAAGTCCTCGACATCAGTTCAGAACTCGGACTGTAGGTCGCCTGCGCTCTTTATATCACGTCTGGCGATTCCTGCCATCTCTCCGGCTTTTGCGATATTGTTTAATCACTGCGTAACATTTGTACAGCGAAAATGACTCCTTTATTCCTATTTATTTTTACTGAACGAAATGGTACGCCCATTAGGTTAATTTATCAATGTAAAAAAATAAAAACGCCATAAACATAAAAGAGCAGAGCAATAAAAAGGTTAACTAAGCAAGTAGTACTAATGTTCCATCAACAACCAAAGCATGACAACTCTAAACTGTCAGGCTGACTAAGTGGGTGGCGAACATATCTCAACGTAACCTTAGCATGAAAATACCAAGCAGTGGACGGTCTACTGGCATCTATATCTTGAATACCTTGAAGACCCTTCGGACGAGGTCCAGGTGGCGTTATTCACACCGATCATCTTGTACGGAGGTGCTGCTACACTCTTTGACAAGTATGAGGCCTAGTAGCGAGTTACCCCTACATTACATGTAACAGCCTACAGCTGGTTTGTCTGGTACTTTCCGTAGGCATGCGTCCAGTAAAATAAAGTTTTTAATCTTTCCAGTTTCAGTACCGAATGCGTTTCGAATATGACGGAGTATTGTGTCAAACAACCTCGCACTCCGGAGAGTGAAGCAATTAGAATTCTTCTTGGCTGCTGTACCACTATATTTCTGATACGCATTTGTACCTCACAAATGCGACCAATACGGTCTGAGTATCTGGCAGGACTCCGTCCATAGCCATTGACAGTAATTCTCTCTAGAATTTTTCAAAATATACTATATGATGGTGAGGCGCGCGAATATCCGTTGAATTGAGAACTTTAGAAGGCGGTAAGTCTTTTTCTGAGACTTTAATTCTTACATGCCTCTAATTTCAGCAGAGAATGATCTCTGGATAGCGCTCTAGGTCTTGCCATATTCTCGGCATCAGAGGTGAACAGTATTCCATCTTCGGCAGTACCAGTTACTTCCATAAGGTGGGCATTGTGTCTGCCCCTTGTGAAAAGAAAGTTCGAAGCACCCATCCGCTCCATTTCTTGCCTATGGTAACAATTCGAGCCACGTGATCCTAGAAAGTGGCATTGTCATCTATTATAAGTGAACAAGCAGTATTGTTAATATTAGTAGAAACAATTATATCTTGTTTTGCTTCTCGCGCGAGGGTGATTGTTAGGTAGCTCTATTGCAGAGGCAGTCCAGTTAACTCAGTTGGTTATGTGATGGCACTAAGCCATGTAGATTAGGTTGTGAATATATAGCTGTAATATTTCTACCAAATTAATGTACACACATTTTTTTAATGTAAGCTGTAATATAATAATCCAAGAACACCTCCCGTCAGTGGAGAAATAAATGTTAAATAAATAAATAAATATCATTCCAAGGTGTCTTAATATTCTCTTTTTTATTTCGCTACAATCACTTATCGTGTAGGATATTGATTCAATGTATGAAGAGTTTTCCCTTATCATAACAGTCCGAATTTTGTTTCGCTGAGGGTCATGTTGTCCATAACCTGCGAAGAATGCTGAATAAATCTATTTGCGCTACGGACTGTACCGTTGCTAATATTAAAAAATGTCGCTCAAACGAGGATTTGTATTGGAACCCCATGTCATTGCTCATGATAAGGTACTCTGTTAAGTTCCGGCTGTCGTTTGGAAACTTTATAATTATACTTTTGGGTTCAGTTTGTCAAGACAGATTGGGCCCATGTACCGAAGTTATTTCCCACGAATACCCATATCGGACTAGAGTGGTCCGTGGTCAACCTTATCTTATGACAAACCTTTCCTTACACTACCCTGAAAATTAGTGGTAAACGGTATACGGGCGTTTCCAAATGCCGCCTTGAATTCTGAATCTGCACGGCGGCGCTCCATGCAAATTCCCAGCAGCACGAGAGCGCAATAGACGCCGTGCGACGAATACCTTCCTTCGACAACGGCGACACCAGATTTGCATGCATCGCATTTTAAGCAAATGCAAAAGCCTGGATACATAAACTCGCTGGAGAATATTGCTTTTTCTTCCAAAGAACAATCTCGAGCACAAGTGTAACCAGGTCCCGTCCAATGCATTCCAAGTACCGTTCGCTGAGTGCTGGCTGCTCGTCTGGAGACCTAAAGTTTGCTTTAGGCTCTCTAAGCCAAATAACGCCAGCCTTTGGAGTTGGTCCGCGCTGCTCCATTTCCACCACTTTCTTGATATCAAGAGAGCGTGAGAAGCTCTGTGAGATTCCCCTAAGGTGATTTGTCAATGTTTGGTCGAAGTAATCTTCTCGTCTTCTATAATTCTTTCACAACTGGGAATCCTTCCCTGAATACGCGCAGCCATTGATTCGGAGAAAACCTTAGACAAACATTGGTTTTAAGTGCAAGAAGTATTTACATTCTGAAACTGTGTTCTGCAATCAACATTGTTTGTTCACGTCTAGGACAAAATGTGCTCTGTTTTTACTTTCCAGATTTCCGTACCATAGTTTAGCAACGCTAAATAAAATTCAAACTCTTGCAGAGACAAAAACAAGCGGATCTTTGCTGCTCTCAACTGGGTACGAGCTGCTACTGATGTGCAGAATGTAAAATACTGTAATGGTATTACCTCTGAGCAGATTTCATCGGCTTGAGTGAACAGTGGGTCATAGGTACGGGAATATAGTGAAGAAAATTGCTCCAACATGTAGTTGCAACTCGACGCTGTTTTGAAAGTATTACGATTTCCCTGCAAAATCTTTGCCTGGAGAACGGACTAGCGTAATGTGACAGAATAGTAGTAACAAGAAATTTTTCAGCTCTGACAGCTAAATAACGTAGTTTGGCAGTTGTATGCAGTAGGATGAACTTAACTTTTTGTTCAACGAGACCGTGAATCCAAACTGCCCCGGCTAGCCATAGGTTAAAAGTCTAAACTAATTTCCAGTTTCTGGTAGGAAATCATACGATACCTGCGGTTCATCAACTTCCAGCGAGATACTATCGTCCAAATAGCTTCTACTTGTACGGAACTTGAATCCAATGCGCTCAATTCGTCATATTGGGTAGAGTACCAGTATTGCGTCATACACCGATCACGTGTGAAACGGCTAAAACTCGATCTTACTGCTCAGGGTTACGTTAGTTTTGGCTATTTCTAACGTAATACGTTTGTTTTTACTTTCTGAAGCCTATTCCTAAAGACAATCGAAAGCCTACGACTGAGGGGGCAGCTAAGTTAAACCAAGCAGATTAGCTTATTTTGATACAAGTGCGTGATCGAATGCGCCGTGTGGCTTTACCGGCTGACGAAAGAGAGACAGACATGTCCGTGTATGCGTACAGTGTCTTTGTTAGACGTCCATACTCGTAGCGTTACGGATCACCCTGGGTAAGAAATTATCAGATTTTTCTATGCAGATCTTGAGACTGAGAACGCATTATCTTGTCCTGACTTCGATGCAGTCTGTATATTTTTGAGCAATCGGCTGTATGAATACCTTCCTACGGGGAGAAATACATGATTTTGATTTGATTTGATTCATACAGTTTGGCAATCCACTAACTACAGAACAGCAGCTGCGTCGTGACCTCGGCACTAGAGTGACTTGTTACTCGGACATGTGATTGCGTAATCGAAAAATTATTTAAATAATTACGAACTTGAAAATGGGATTTTTATACGATTTTTCCATTATTCGAATGCCTGAGGCATGTTGAACGTATATTATTTGAGTGTTTGTAGGTAACCGAAGATTCTTCCGTAGCTTGTTTGTTGCTTGGAAAATCGGTTCCAAGAAAGAATTTCATGAACTCAAGTAACGAGTTCCGATTATAAAGCTGCATAATCGTTCAAATGCCTAACCTAATCAATGTTTATCTTCAACTTTCCCTCTATTTCTAAGTATATCGTGTAGGTTAGGGTAGGCAAGGCCTGTTTTTTTTTTTTTTTTTTTTTTTTTTTTCATTTTGAAATTTCGGGCACCGACAATTTCAGTCAATGGTGAGATGGGGTTAGGTTAGATTAGGTTAGGTTAGGTTGGGTTAGGTAAGGTTGGGTTGCGTTAGGTTAGGTTAGGTAAGGTTAGGTTAGGTTAGATTAGGCGTTTGAACGATCGATCGATCGTTTGCGCAGCGCGATCGCGCACAACGTATACATTATTTGCTACGAGCCATTTATTGCGTACCTTTTAAAAGAATAACCTAAGATTTTCTCGCCTTGTTTATAAAAACTGTAGATCTACTAAAAAATATTAGTGGCGACGAAAAATATTCCTCATGATGGTTCATAGTAACATGTATAAATATTTTTTCCTCGGAGTACCAATCAGCAAATGGTATTATACGAAGCTTGATCCTGGACCGTACGGCCCACATCTCGGCTTGTGTGGGATGGGGGTCAAGAAATACGACACTGCTATCAGCAATTTTCTTCTCTAAGTAATTTTTGACCTTTACTTTGTAAGTAAAAACTTTTTTTAGGTACATATAGAGATATGGTACAAATGCAAGAGGCGCCGCTTATTGCTAGAGCTACATTAGATACAAAGCTCGAGTCATACCATCATTACAAACTGCGTTACGGACCATTGTTTGGCCCTGTTTAGTAACAGTATGGGCTGCCATCGGCTGTACATGATAGAAAGTTCGTAGCGTTACGGATCACCTTGAGTAAGAAATTATCAGATTTTTTTATATCAAATCTTGAGACTGAGAACGCATTATCTTGTCCTGACTTCGATGCAGTCTGTATATTTTGAGCAAATATCATACAAGCTTACTTCTCTATTGCAATTGCGGGGAAAGGGCTTTCTAGCCGCCCGCTACTGTGGTGACAATATTTAATATTCACCATTAACAAGAACAGACGCTCTACAGCTCATCACGCAGCTTACCACATGATGCGATTGTCAGCGTTATCATTAGACCAGAACAGGATATTAGCAGACTTTGTTAACGAGCAATGTACTTTTAGACGCAGGTATATTATATGCAAATCACATTTTTAATTCAATTGTAATGCAATCACGAGCCTTCTTGCTAGAGCGCCACAGGCGAGGCTCGTGTGATTTTAGTTAATTTCATTGATATTTTCCGTGAGTAATTAAGTTTAATTTTCGTATAAATATCATTACGTAAACCATGAGTGAAAATTTCTTTTGGAGGCTTACAAGCATCAGTCCTGACGTCTTGTGTATGCGAGGACGTCACACAACAGTGAAGCACTATGTATGTCCTGCGTACGGGAAATAAATGGGTGTAGTGTGAAAGTGCCTTTATCAAAATATTATGCAAGCCATCACTTTGAAGTGGCCAATACAGATCATTTAATATTCGTAACCGCTAGTGCTGACAGTAAAAGGATTCATGTTCAGCCTATTCGATCGGATCAGCCCCAAATTAAGACGCTTGTGTTATATTTTCCATGCCTTGCAAAAGTGAACAGCCCTTCTCAGGTAGAAGCTCGTTGCATAAATCATTAATCTCACTTCTTTCTTGTTCAGGTAACGCCGAGTCTGCGGCCCGCACCCACGAAGCAACAACAAAGAGGCGTGTAAGCCGATCGGCTTTCGAAGACTCTGCTCTGGTAGTGAACCATGAAGCTGCCAGAAACTTCATGTCTGACGTGGCTGAAGGAGATACGTTTGACGTGTGGGCGCACGCCATGAGATTGGATGACCCCTCTGCGCTTGGCTCATCCGATGATTCATCAAGCTACCCTGGGCGTGTGCAGAATAACACTGAGATTGTGGCCCAGGTCGGGGGGACGGCGACCCTGAGCTGCTTCACTGGACACATGGCTGATGAAACGGTGAGTGTCTTGGACTTGTGACGGCCCTTTGGTGCAATTATGTTCGACATAGACTACATGAGTGTCATCATCGGCAAACGGTCAGTGCCGTGGCCTTGCGATTCTACTTTGGTAACTGCGCTACGCTGACAACGCCCTGAGCAAAAGTTAATTTTTTCTTCAGTATGCTTGCTTCCAACTTGCCAGACTGAGGTACTTTGAAGTAAATTAAGTGCAAGTTGTAGTCCAATGTAGTTCGTAGAGTATCACTGTATGGAAAGTTTTTGCAAGTAACGAGAGCCTTGACATCCACAGGAAACATCAATTTTTGAAGGAAAACACAATTTAAAACATAACCGACCTGTCCCTTTGCTTTCAAAATCCCCCTCCCACAGACGTTATATCGAAAATATAAAGTTTAAACAGCGCTACACCCTTTTTTTCTAACAAATGATACCAGGTAATTCAGCTATAAGTGGTTACGTTCATCATGGACACACCTCGCTGTTAGTTTTGCCGTTGTACTCGAGTCACAGCTCCAAAAATTCTAATATATACTAGATTAGATGAGATACCTGACCATAGACGAACCAAGAGGCCCGTTCTCAGAGAGGAGAGACAGCCTAAACTTCGGTTCACTGTATGCTATTGATGTTACTCTAAGTACATGGTAAAATTTACTGGCTATCAGTGAAAAAATGCAGCTATGAGGACGAGTGTGTAATTTTGAGGAGCTCAAGTACATTAATTTTGCTGTATTGATATACATTAGTTTGATCGGCTAAAGGTAAAGTAAAGTCAACTTAGAGCACACCCTCACCTGGGAAACCCACAAGCACTTGCTTGTGCTGCGGGTATAGGCGCACTGGTCCTAGATGAGTAAGTGTAGTTGCAATCAACCTCGGGTACCAAGAACTATGGCGCCAATTTGACGGAAGGAACAAATGACTCGCGACCCCCCACTCCCCTCATCTCTGAGGAAGGCAGTTCCACCACGGCACTGCAAAAAATAAACCAACCACTCATGTATGAAGCAGGTTGGAAGGTTTCTTACTACCTAAAGATTAGGTATCCGAAGCTAGGGAGGGTGCTGCTCCCACTACTATATAAATATAAAACTACGTGCTCACCCATGATGAATTTCAAATTTGCCATATCCCTATATATATATACTGTATTCAGCCATGCTCTGCTCTAAAAAATTATTTGCATTAAGAACAAACTTTAGTCAATGTGGCACATGTCTTGTTTCAGCAACAATATTATTGTGGTGTGTTTAGGCTACGGATAGTATATAGAAACAGTACGGCGATTTCATTTTTTTTTTTTTATTTATACATGTATATATTTCATACAGTTGTCTGTACCCTCCTGCTAGTAAGCTGGGGCACAGCGCGAATCTTTGTTACAATTCTGCTTGTTCCACCGTAGGTTAGTTACTTGGTCCGACCCTACCACATTCACCAGCATTAGATAGGGGAAAATAATGCTATCCATGATACGACCTGAGTAGGGATCAATAGGTCTTAGGTAGGAGATTCACTGCATGACTTGGAACATTTACCCTTCGTATGCATGATACGGGTCCGAAGGCCTCATAACTGAGGAACAATGCTTTTGTTCTGCGATATTTTCACAGGTTCCTTCAGCATTAGATAGGGAAAAATTAGAGTACTCTAGATAGAATCTCGGGGAGGGAGCACACGAATCAAACTTTTATTTTTTAAGGTGCAACTGCTCGCATGTAATAGGTAGAAGATTTGTTATCTGACTCGGGACATATCTGCACACTTCGTATGCTTTATGCTAGTGAGAGATATCGGTGAAGAACATTACTTTTTTCTACGGAATTTCCACTGGTTCCAGCTAGTCAAAGCACTAAAAAAATGCAGTTGCGTGTTTATATATTTAGGAGTACATGTTTGAATTTTTCGTTTCACGCTGGTAACAAACTAGATAGACAAAAAACAGGCTAGGATGAAGATTTTGTAATTATGTTACGCTCTGATGGAGATCGATAGGCGAAAATTAGACCAGGTTGCAAAAGATAGCAAGAGCCGGGAGTAAATCCTTATCCATACAACTGAATGCACTTCTTGCTCAGCTGATGCTGACATTCAAACAATAAAGATAATTACAGCTTCTCGTAAGACTGTCACAGAGTCTGATTTTCATTTCTTTCTCCATGTATTGAAACTATGTGATTTGCTCTCAGTTTACGATAAACCAATGGAGCAAATGCTCAAAGAAGCACAGGAGAGGCGATTTTTCTCGATGTAGTAAACCCAGAAATATTTTATCAGTTTGATTTTTCCTTTGAAGACCCAGTTGTTGCTTGAGCGCAAAAAAAAAGTCAGTGTACTGATATCGTATCATACCGTAGACAGGATGCGTTGCGGAGAATATAATTAAATTTAGTGATGCCTCGCTGCTTGCTGATAAAGATTCACTAGCCTGCCAACGACCCATTGGGTTACTTATAAGGCATCATTTCTTAAGCTTATATCATAAAACCTACCCGAGCTCTTCTTAGTTTAGTCCCTGTTTACATTCGCAAAGACTGTGTGCACGGTGACAACCAAGTAAGCAAGTTTAGCAGAGTTGTACATGCATATATTTAGATTTTTTCCCACGTCATCTAAGGGAAGGAAGGAGTGTGGTACTCAGATGGATAAAAACAGAGAACAGTCATCTCTTATGGCCATCAGAGTTGGTCGATGTAACGCATCCTTCAGAAGCACGTTAGTAGCGAAAGTACGATCATTGAGGAAGGGTCATCACAATTCCCCGCTGTCATTTTTGGCAGCGCGGGCACTCAAGTTAAAACATAATATTAGTACCTACCAAACCCCACGTGTTGGGTTTGTTAGGCCAGGTTAGTTAACAATAGATTAAGCTACGTTAGGAAATGTTCGGTTCAGCTAGAATAGGTGCCTAGCTTAACATAGTAGCACACATATTATACCAGAATCTTATGTAAACCACACACATATGTACTGTATAGTACCCCAATTTCTTTACTAATGTAGGTCACATTACTGTTCTTAGCCCTAGAACACAATCGTTACATTCCCTATCGGCAAGTATACCGTAGGTATATTATATTTTTTACCCAAGGCTAGAAATTCTAGGGTTAACTCGCGGTATGCGTGAATCCGTCTTCGAACTTCGCACCTCCTTGTAGCGAATTAAATAAAACAATAATACCTAGAGCAACTTAATCTCCGCCGCCAGTCACGGACTGTTGCTGATCAACTCACATCTCCTCTCACGGACAGTTTAATTATTGTTCTAGAGACGCTGCGTCAGTCGATATCCTCTTGTCTGTTATCTTACTGCTACATATATCGAAAGAAGCAAATATTGCAGGTAACGCTAGAGCAACGTACCTGTGCATGGAATCAGTCAGTAAATGAAGAGGAATATCTGTAGATACCAGGGAAAATGTTATAACAACAGGTACAAACCTCTGTTAAGTTTTCGATCATCTATACCGTTTACCACAGGTTATAATTTTATGAGGAAAATGTTCTTGATCAATAAATACTTCTTTTGATTTTGCTAAGGGAAATATTATCCGCTCCTTGCATTTGTTTTGATCTTTTACAGGAATGTGTAGTAGAAATTAGCTTTATTATCACCGTTATTCTTCTCAGATAAGCATCCCATTTAAAAACAATCTTATTCCTAGCAGTGAAGTTGAGAACTGGCCCAGCACGAAGCACTTCATTGGCTGATGGAAAAAAATTAACTACTTACTAACATTCTTTGTCAAAGTCAGTCGTACGTCATTCTCTTAACAAAATTACTATACTGAGATTGGCGATAAACCTAAAAATAGCTACTACGCATAAAGTGTACCGCAACTATAATAATAATAACCTTTATTAAGAACACAATAGGTTCACAAACAAATTTATAAGTACAAAGTAACCAAAGGTCAAACAAGTGTTTAGGCTCAGTCACATAAATTGGTGGCCACGCACAATGGGGAATAACATGGGTACACTCAGCCTTCACGTACAGCACTGGAGGCATTAAACAGCTCGTTCTTACTCAGAAGGAAAGGCAATAGAAAGGAAAGTAATACTAGTTTGCTGCGATTGTACAGGGAATTTGCCAGTGACTCAGGTATACCTGTCCACTGCGTGATCCAGAAACACTGTTTCATGATACCTATGATACCTGTAACAATGATCATGTTAGAAAATGCCACCGCAGCTCAGTCATTATTATACAAACAGGCACACACATGGTCGGTCCTACCGTACCTCGCGCAAGGCATCATCAAAAGCCTCAAGCGGCTAAGGGAATGGTTCAGTAGGGAGTCAGTGTGGGAAGATAAATCACCTCAGGTATGCGTGCAACGACAAGAAGCTTGAAGAAATAACAGGCAATAGGCACATCAGCTAATGGTCATTCTGATCAAGGAAATCATCGCCTACATACAGTATCCTAACCCACCGCTGCGTAAGCGCCGAGCTCTGATAATTTGGGTTAGAGCATATCCCCTGGAGCATCGAGTTATCAGAGATTTTTTCTCTCATCTGCAGGCTATATGCACATTTACGAGCAAGAATATTGAGGCACTCTACGTCATACGACGCAAACACATCACTAGCTCCTGTGTATCTGGGAACACCCACCAACGCCGAAATATGTCATTGTACGCAACACTGAATTTACTGATGGCTTATCTAATGAAATTAGCTCAAATAGAGCTGCCATATATTAAATCAGAATAAGTTTTAAACATCTGCATCTTGACATTCAAGGAACATCTATTAAACTGACATTATATCGGATTACCTGTGGCATTTATGCGCCTAACCTATCGTCCAATATCTGCACAGTTGTCAAATTTGACATCAATGAGATGTCCCAGATACATAAAGCTGTCTACATGGGCTAACTTCACACCGCTTAGCAGTATATGCCTAATCCTACACTGCTTACTGCTTTGAGGTTCAAACAACATGCACACAGTCTTATTCATGTTATACACATCGAGTTTTAGAGCTTCATCATCACAAAAGGAAACAAGCTTTTGGAGAGAACTGTGATGAGGAGCAAGAAGCACCATGTCGTCTGCGTAACTGATTGCATTAATGCAGCGTCGGCCCATGAAACAACCAACTCCACCGCCATTAAACTCGTTATAAGTGTCATCAATAAAATTGTTGAAAAGCAAGGGGGAGAGAAGCTCACCCCGTCAGTTTCCATTAGAAGTATGGAATACAGTTGTGGAATCGACTTGAAGCAAGAGGATCATAGCTGCAATCTGAATGTGAAACTAAAGTAATATCAAGAATGAAATATGACGTCTTAAAATAGTACATATGGATATAAATATCCTCATGTTAACATTTTTTCGAGTCTGGAAATACTTTATTTGAGTATAGTAATAGGGAAATGTTTCTTCTTCACACAGAAAGCCCCAAAACAAGCTTAGTATTTGGTACAGTTATCAGTGTCCAGTGCAGTAAAATTAATTTCTGTAATTTGTCTGTAATTAAAATCGTCTGTTTTTAAGATAATGTTAGACTCACAAAGTTCACTAATTTCACTGATGTAGATGCTAAAGAATGGGAACGCTAATAGGGAACCTTAAGGAACGCCGTAAAGGCCCAATCACACAGCCGATCATAAATCACGTACTGTATAAAGTTGGCTTGGCGTGATCATGATTTTTGAGCAGCTCAAACCCTGGAATCGCACACAAACCCGATGCGATGAACATCCACTGACAGCTACTGATGCTCCACGTCGAAAAAATTGAAATAACTCACAGCACCGATTAAAATTTCTGTGCAAGCTATGCGTAAATCGTAAGTTTTGGCTGCGTAACTGGGCCTTTATAAGTAAGAGATGTACCATGTACAATAGAACAAAATTTATCAGTGATCGTAATATACTATTTCTGATTAAGTAACCTTTTTTAAAGCCCAAGGAATTACTTCTAATGCTGCAATATTCTACAGTACTTTAGTCAGCAGAATATCCGTTTTCATCGTATCAAACGCTTTTAAGTTTTAGAACTAATTGTGTTGTAAAAGTCTATTTGCTAAATGAGGGTACGATATCATACTGGGTGTCTCAAAAAAATGTTACATTTGCCATTGGCTGCTGATTCAACATTATTATAGTTAGCAGTATGAAAGGGATCTCATTTGAAAGAGCAGATCCTTAACTTTTGTTTTGGTATATAAGGTAAGTACATTCCGAACCCATTTAGTATGGCGCACCTAACTTTAAATTTTTTTCATGATTTTCCATCAAACTGCTGCTAACTTTGGAGCAAAGAATTTTCAAAGTGAAGTTATTTGGAAATCATAAGTCTGAAGTCATTGTTCTTCGGTCGTTTCAGTAGAAATTTGGAATCAGAATAGCAAGACCCACAGTGAAAAGGCTCTATAAGAAATGGAAAGAAACAGGCACTATTCACAATTTGAATAAAGGGAATTCGGGACGTCCAAGAACAGGAAGAGCGGGAAAGAAGAAATGTCTTAACATTATGAATGACCCGAATATTTCTGTTAGAAAGCTGTCAGCTGTTACCCAATTGATTAAGCAAGGCAAATTGTCAGTGCATTTGTCGAAAAGACCTTCAGCTTAAACCGTATAAATTGCAATGCCATCAAGAGATTTCTGGCATTGATAAAGATCGGCGTCTAGTGTTGTTTCCAGCGATGAATGTCACATTTGCTTGAAAGGAACACCGAACAGAAAAAATTTCGTAATTGGTCTCCAGTCAAACCTATCATGTTCGCAGGAAAACCTCTTCACTTTCCCAAAGTAACAGTGTGGTGTGGACTAAGCAGCAACAGGATACATGACCCTAACTTCTTCGAAGATCCCATTACCATCTAAGCACCAGAAACTTCGAATATAAGTCCAAGGACATCATCGTCCCACTGTACAAGGCATTAGTGAGGCCACACTTAGAATTTGCTGTTCAATTCTGGTCGCCGCATCTCTGTAAAGATATCGA
>LQNS02278175.1:947213-972915 GCA_001587735.2 Parhyale hawaiensis | reverse complement strand
CCCATCGCTGGTGGTATATTGCGTGGATTCAAAGAGTGGTTGATTTTTTCCGTATCTTAGCAGTTCAAATTTTGCTTCATTAAAGGTCATATTATTTCTTACCGACCATTGGCAAATGTATTCCAAATCTCGTTGCACAGATAGCACGTCTTCCACAGATTGCACAGCAGCTAGTATTCGTGTATCGTCAGCAAATGACGAGGGTACAGCATAGTTACATCCGGACCCCTTGTCATTGATCATGATGAGGAAGAGAACAGGTCCAAGCACGGTGCCTTGTGGTACTCCACTGAGTAGATATGTAAAATTGTTTTACTTGTAAATGATACACGCATAGTTCATTAAATAACTGTACTGATAATGCTCCATTTATGCTCTGCATACATTAAGTGATCCAGGGGGCACAGCATTTCCTAGCCTCCTTCACAAAATAAGCACGTATTAAGGATCCAAAAGTAGAATCCAATATGTAATAATACACAGTTAATTGTTGGCTGGTTGGCTGGTTGATTGGTTTGTTGGTTGGTTCGTCTCTTGGTCAGGATGTTAAGATTTTAGATAGGAAATATTTTTTACTAGATAAAAAGAGGTGACAAGAAATTTGAGTCCTAAGTTATTATAGTTAACATTTTTCCTGAAATTTGCTGGACCTACTGCATTTTCTGAACCCCTATCGCTTTGAAAAGTAGGAAAAGTAGTTAAGTACTATTTGACATCCTTTTTTGAGCGTAGTACACGAGAGGCACAATCTTGGACGGCGTTTTCGTCCCTATCGTGCATAATCCCTTTCACTGGTGCTTCCTAAGCTGACTTTCTTCGTGGCAGTTGAGGCTTCAGGCTGAGTAAAAGACGAAACATTTTCAATTCACATTGCCGCTAACTTTCGATCACGTTGGTTGAACTAACTGCTGGCATCTTGAACATTTCCGGTGAATTCATTTGATTTAGCTGGATTTTCTTCGTGCTGCTTAATTTTCGAGTATTTCAAAACTGACACTCGCAGTTTTGATTACAACAGAGAAATTTTGCTCTCACAAACTCATGATGGCACAGCTTCCGTTACTTTAATGGAAGATCTAGCCTGCAGGTCCTGTCCTTGCCTGCAGCAAGGACAGAATGCGCTTCTGTCTGACCTCTCATTAATTTCTTGTAACATTAATATAAGCTTCATACCAACTCCGGCGCCACTTACAGTAATTGGAGAATAGACGGACGATACGTAAACTACACGTTCACTGACAGGAATTTTGTTTATGTGCACCCGGCTGTTGTTATTTGCGAGTTCGTTATACGCGAATAGAGAACTGTGACCATTGATCAGTACTGTGGGGAAATGTAAATTACTGTTCGCTGGAAGCATTGCCACAATGTGGTACCTGTATATATATATATATATATATATATATATATATATATATATATATTTTGCAGCATCTTTTCATAAAGATTACCGTATGGTAATGTACCATAACGGTTGTATTTTACCTCTGGTTTAGTGCTGCATAGTCATAAAAAAAATGGGCTAGATTTACCTTTTAGGGCAATAATTATAAATGGGCTACAGAATGTAATCCCGTTAGATAATCTAAATCTGCACGATATATACGAGCTTTTTCAAGAATGTAGCCTTTGCATAGAATAAGAACGAGAGGTATTTTCATTTAACCTGAAAGATATTCTGCAAGATCATGTTATATATTGATAGAACTACTGGAGTGGGTTTATACAAGATGCTGGCAGACGTACAAATTACTATTTATGAGTTTGAGTCTTTTATATTTAGTACCGTTTATGGAAACAATGCCAAAATGCGTCAGGTGGGAATAAAAATGTCATCGAACATCGAGCAATGGTTCACATGCGTACCAGGGTCGGTGAGATGTATTAGGCTATTGTTGACCGAGCCCACTTCTGTTTTTTTACAATATTATAATTTATGAGTGTAGCCGTTTTCTTAGGAAAATTACCTCCGTCAATTTAAAAAAGCTAAGGTATTAGCTTCAGTTTCAGAAATGTCTTGTAAAATAAAAGGATCAAGTACCATCAGCGTTCGGTACGAAAGAAAGACTTACTCTCTCCAACTACCTTCTATACTAGTGAACCCGTTCGTGAAGAAATTCACGCAATAATTGATATGTCTGTTCTCCTCTTTGAATTGCCGTTTCCACATTTTCCCGCTCATGCTTATTTGCAACTGTTATTCCCCTCCGTAATTTTTTTGCTTCAAGTCTTTCTTGTTACTCTGCCGCATAGGCGCTTCATCTATCTCCATTTCTGGCACGTATACCTTCTTGCGACTGTAGTAGTCTCGTTCGTTCTTCTTTTACGTTCCCTATCCTCTTTCTTAATTAAACGTGCGTATTCCAAAGTAAAATGATAAGTAATAAACACTGCAATAAACTTGACTGCCCCTCCAGTCAGCCTATACGCAATGTTAGTGCGCCGTATCCATGATACGGTCTTCCATACTTAACTATCTGCTTCACTGAAGTGCTGAAATTTCGGGCTCTGAAGCGAATTCCGCTCTCTCAGAAGAAATAGTTGTCTACTGGCCGTGAAATAATTGTCTTCTGCTCCGTTGATCATCTGCCAAATTTCTTTGTTGTGATCTGAGAAGTGAAGAACCAAAAATTGAGAAAACAGTTTGCTGCCAAGAAATCATCATGGTCTTTACGCGCCTGCTGATTGCTGAAGAATATCTTACCATTTGCGTCCATAATACGCAATTCATAAGAGCATCGGACTTCAACGTTGTCAAAGAAAGACCGGGATTCAGATATACTGTTCGAGTGCCATCATCTGAAAACTGGAATATTTTCTACTTATTAGTTTTCTATGAAGCTTAGCAGGATGACCACAGTCTTCAAGGAGATGAATTCACTGATTAAACCAGGAAGACCAGAGATAGTTTTTGCCAAGGAGGTTCTAAAAGGGAGGAGCGCACCCTCTCTATTTACCCTACGGGAGCGTTTCGAGTAAACTTTCCCCTTCAACTGGCTGAGCGGCTTATCCAATCGGAGAGCGGCATTGCGTCACGCAGCCCTTATAGGAAGGAATCCTGAGCTGAAATTTTTATAGCCTTTAACCATCGACGAAATTCCGAGCAGATGACAGTATGTAAAGGAAACTTGTATCCTGTATACATCTGATGATGAAAGTAACAGGATGAGCACTGGGATATATGTAAATCTTCAGACACGATAGTCTTTGCAAAAATATTGAAGAACTGCCTTTCTGTATTTTCCTTAATTATATGTGCTGACCACTGTCACTTCAGCCACTTTAAGGACCCCAAACGCCAGCTTCGATCACGTGACAAAGCCATGTGTTTACTCGCCCAGAGAGTGCTTGGGCTTGCTCCTCCCATTAGAGGCTCGTTTGTTTTTGCCTATCTATTTCGTTAAGAGCGTGACACGAAACTGATCAAAACTAAATAAATAAAAATATAAATATATAAACACACGAAGGTCGTTCTTAGTATTAGATTGGATTTTCATGGACTTTATACGGACAATTTAGAATATCTTCTGAGTTTTAGTTTTGTTTCCAAAGCTTTCGAACAGTTAAACACTGAACGTCGTCAGGGGAACGAAATTTCAAAACGCTAGAGCTATCTGCACAGCATCAGTATTCTATATACCCAAGTGAAATAAAATTCCATTTAAATCATTGCCTAAGTCATTGAAGAGTCCGGAGGTAAGCTTCTGGAAACTGGATGTGAATGTTAATGGAATTTTGATTGCTATGAGAGTGAAATGCTTCTAAGAAAAGTCTGGATTTTAGATTCGTTTCGTTGGCAAGAATATTTGGTTGGTCAAAATTCATTTGGTGTCCAGTCTGTTTAACATGAGGATTCACTAATGAAGCTTACACATCTTGTCTAATATTTTTGGCGTGTTCATCCAGTCTCCCAGAAAGTTACCTTCGAGTCTCTCCGAAGTAAACGCTTTTACGGTCATTACAGTTAATTTCATACGCAACGTTATGTTTCGAGTGAACATTACATTACTGTTTGCTGTTATTGAAGTTTCTGTTAAACGTGTTTGAAGGTTTACTGGCAAGTTGGATGTTGTGCCGTTTGAGAATTTGGTTAACTTTTTCGGTAGCTCCTCGTATGTATGGTGCAGAGATATATTTCAACTAATGATTATTGATTCTTGTTCTTTTGCTCTGATTGATAACTTGATTAATCAATCTAATTGGATAGCCATTCTCCTTCGAAATCTCCCTTTTTTGTTGACTCTTCTTAGAAGCATTTCACTCTCATAGCAATCAAAATTCCATTTAACAGGCACATCTAGTTTCCAGAAGCTTACCTCCTGACTCTTCTATAACTTAGGCAATGATTTAAATAGAATTTTCTTTCACTTGGGTATATAGGATACTGATGCTGTGCAGATAGCTCTAGCGTTTTGAAATTTCGTTCCCCTGACGACGATCAGTGTTTAACTGTTCGAAAGCTTGGGCAATAAAACTACTGTAAAACTCAGAAGATATTCTACATTGACCTTATAAATAAATATGAATATGTCAAATATTTCGACTTATTTTCATTGATTGCAACCACACCCAGCTGCATGGGGCTGGGCATCGTGCTAGCTTCTTTGTATACCAGCGGGTTATAATAGCTACTCTCAATTTGTGAGAACGAAACAAACTTTGAATTGAGTATAAAATATTGAAAATTTTCTATATGTGCATATGCTAACTGGCTTAAAGTAGGGTTAGCTAAAACGTTCTCAACCTTTAAGTCAAGATAGAAAAATTCAATAACGCTTTACTAATGGCCTTGACTATAAAGCACCCAACATATTCGAACAATGGCAGTGGTTACCAAACAGACGCTAAGTAGTTGTGGCGGGTTCCCATAAACATAGTATTTGCAAGCATATTTGTGAACCTATTGCGTTCCTAATAGAAATTATTATTGTTATTAATGCAGTCTTTTAGTTTTTTGGCTTACCCTACCTACGTAAAAATTAAGGTGATGAGTTACTGCGCTTATACAGTTGAGTCTCCTAACAATATTTTTCTATTTGGCGTGATTGTTGTATTACATAAAGTCACGTGTCGCCTTAAATTGTAGTCACTGCTCCAGCTGATGTATGTAACAAGTTGAAATATTTACTGCGCCACTTTGCTCTGCTGAATCATTTATGAGTTCAGCTACGAATATTTTATGACAACGTTTCTGCGCCTCACTCCGCTGAACCTGTTAGCAGCAGAATAATACAGGCCTTACCGGTAAAGGTTCAATAGCACAGAAGACCCCGAATGATTTCATTGGCTCGAGTTAGATTTTTGATGCAAGTAAAAAAAACTTTAAGGCTTCGCTATACTATACAGACGGTGTCTTTTGACAGCAACCAACATCACATTTTCTTAACAAAAGTACTGCATTGCGTATCTGAACATATTTAATGTGTTTTCAACTATGATTCCAAAGTTTATGGCAACTGTGACCAGGTTATATAGCTAACATCAGAGGTTGGTACTGGTAGCTCTGCCTCAAAACCAGAAAAATAGATAATAACTGGACCCGGTATATTTTTACGCTGGTGGCGGGTTACAATTGGCCGCAAGCGCCCACCTCCGGATAAAATGCAATTACCTATTTTTCTTAAACCAGTAACAAGTATGTTCGGTGAAGATGTTCTAAATGTATTCCTGTGAGGGTATACGTTCAGTACCATGAGAAAAAAAAAACACTACCAACTGCTGTATTAACTACTGTATCCCCTGCACAGCTCACTCAGTGCCTGCAAGTTGAAATTCATCCAATTGAAGGACAAAAAGCCTAAATGGACTATTGATAAACATTATAAACTGGCTTAGGACATCTCACAGTACGAGCTCCTGCACAGCTGCTGGTTTTAGCAGTCAAAAGTCGCAACAGAGAAGACGTGACATACCGTACGATCCTTCTGGCATATACAGCCGAGACCTGGTCAGAGAGGCTACAGTAGCTAATTCAAATATATCTCGAATTCCAAAAACTGTTAGTAAGCCTATTTGCGCTTTTCTTCTGAGATTCAATATTAATAAGAACAACTCGATTATGTAAGTTTTCTGAAGCTTGAATTTAAACCAAACATCACCAGTGAGTCTCCTTCATTGGGCTAATATTCTTTGTTTCTCTATTTTTTTTATCGAAAAATACGGTTATCGTGCAGAAAATAACTTGCAGTTAACTCAAGCCAGCACTGCAGTTCATTTTTTTCCATCGTGCTCACTCTGCGTCCTTGCATAAGGAAACCAACCATCATTCATTCAGTGAAGATTTAGTTTGACATATGCGCGACATAAACTATATTTTTACTCCATTAAAAGGAACGTAAACTGACTGAACGTTGAGGACAGCACCTGGAACAGCTCCGCACTGCAGGCACCACCACTGCAGTGCACAGCAACGCCTCGCCAGCAAGATCAATGACGCCCAGCTCATAATAAACATGTCTCCTTTAGACGACCATCTTTTGTTCCTTCTTTCGGATTCATTGCGTGGCATTCATTTTGATGGCACCATGAAGAAATACCGTTGTCCTCAAGGTAGCTCCTTTTACTAAGGCAAGAGAAACCCTGCTGTCAAGGTGTCCCGAGGTTCTCTATATATCGATTATGGAGCTCGGTTTTCCGACTTCATTAACATAGGACGGGGAGAGGCACTTCCTTGAGGCGATCCTTCTTCCGGCCATACTGATCGCGCTTACATTATATATAAAGGCATAAGAAATTGATGTATCAGGCTACCAGTCCATACTTAGCTACCTGTGCACAGGGCTAATACTCGATAGTTTATAGAGGTAGGCTGACATCCGGTCGTAGATATCCGATAGTTGGAGCAGCGGTAGGATAGGCGATAGCTATGAAGGTTGCGGCAGGGAAGTTATAAGAACAAACCTGATGTAGTTAGAAAGGAGCAGAGTAGAGAGGAAGCTAAAAAAACAAACACTCGATAAGTTAGAATGTATGCATTTGACAGCTTCAGAATTTGGTACTCTACGGTCACGAACAGAGTTACTTACTACATTAGAAATGCAGTGTGCTTGGCTATATATAGTCTCCAGTTCGAGACACAGTTACTTGACAATTATTGCCTTAATAGCCCCTCCATGAAATACAATCAGCATATCAGGAGGATACCCGTTTTAAAAAATTAAAGGTTCTTACTAAACTTGATATAATATACTTGCAAAGAAAAACTTGAAATTTGGCGCCTCGTATCATTTTGTTAGAAACTTAAACTACCTTTTTAGATTATTGTTACTGTTCCCACTCATAGTCAATTAAGGAAAATAAAAAATTTATATGCTCCTTCTCAAACGGACATACAAAGAAATAATTTCATTTTTTAAGTCTCTTGGAACTGTCGCACTTGTTCCACAGGCCCACCGCTAGAGAACTTTCGATTACCGTTTGCAGATGAAACTTGCTATCATGGTGGAAGCAGTTTCAGGGGTGTTTTCCTTGTGTACGGTTATGCAAATGCGTTGTATAATGAAATTGCTCAGGTTGCAACCCTTGCCCTAAAGGAGCCGTTACGGCGAATGCAGAAGCAGCCCCGTATTATCGAGGCGGTAACGCAGAAGGAGATGTAATCGGCCCGTAAATGGGTGGGAATTACATAAGAAAATGGCCCATATGTTCTGCAATGGTTTAGCATTGAAGAAAAGAATGCGTTTACTGTCTTGTAAGGGAAGGGTGCTGCAGGAATGGTGCAATTATTCTGTAATGAGTGAACAATGCAGAAAACGGTAGATTATTGTGGTTGCGCTACATTGTTTGGCAAATGTAAAATCGTCTTGACAACACACGCACCAACTAGGGAACGCACATACACTGATTAATGATGCCCACTTGGGCCTAGAGGAGTGTACGGCTGCAGTCGATCTCAGATTATCCGGGATATGGCGTCGTATTAATTAATTAATGTAATACCCAACAGCTGCACCTCCCCTCCCCCCTCCGAACACTAGGTACAGTGCCCCCTCTATCAGTGACTACGAGTGAAAGAATTGCTGACGCTATACATTCTCAACCGTCAAGACTCCTTCGCCGGTGGGGGTCGAACCTCCGCCGTCCCGAGAATGAGTACCAGTCAGCAATCTAGGCACTATGCTGCTAGGGGTATTTAAAAACAGGGTAAAATAACCCGGTAAATCATTGTTCTGCAATGGGTGACCAATTGCAGTTCAGGTCAATTGATTTCGTTTAAAGTTGTTGGAATTTTGCACAAAAGAGTACTTCATTGTTCTGCGTAGTATAACATTGCCGAAGAAGGAGCATTACCATTCTTCAATTGTTGTACAGTGCTTTATTGTTCTGCGATAGTTGGGCATAGTAGAAGCGTTTACAGTGAGAGGATTTTTGACGAGTACAAGTACCCACTAATCTTTACCAGAAAATATAAATAAGTATATGAGTTTTACGGTATTTCGAGGACTGCCTTTTAAAAGTTGTACAAAGTAGCGCATACCTCCCTTAAAGCAAAAATAATGCAAGAATTCATACGGAATGATTCTCACTGAGTGACAACCATATCAACGCAGCTCTTGGATCTGTAAATAATAATGAACCCCCTAACCTTTTCCCAGGCAATTGTACTGTAGATCCTCCCTCAATTATATGAAGATTGAGTTGCCTTGACCATACATACTAACAAGGAAACCCACATGCACTGGTTGGTGCTGCAGATCGATCAGCTTTAGGGCCCAGAGGAGCAAGCGACTGCAATCGATCACATATTTCCTGAGTCACAGCGTTATTTAAAAAAGGCTCATACATCCACGGAAGCAGCAGCCTTGCGTGCTGAACTCAGGAGCCAGATATGTCCCAGGCTCGGTATCAACCCAGCCATGCGAGCTGGGTACACCAATATTAATACATTACTGGTGTTAAACTCTTCTGGATGCGCTGAACGAAGCTACCGTTTCAATGTCAACCGTACGCGCGTAGATATTCAAAAACCAGATCCCAGCAATCTAATAATGACATGCAATGCAGCGTTTTGATCAACAACACTTATTATTAACTTTCGTATTTGCCGTGATTCACAGTACAGCTTCCAGTTACGGAGCACAGCCCAGTTACGTAATGCCCTGTTATGTATTGCAATAAAACGCAGCGATTCAGCTGCTATAGTTAACTTATCGTATCGTGTGATGCGTACTTCAATGCAGAGCTTCTGTTAGCAAAGTCAACGTTACCTGAGTAAATCTACTCACAGCTCGGTATAAAGTGATGAAACCACTCCTTGACTCGCTTTATGATTCCGTCCTGCTCTCAGTAATGAGAAGGTTTGCATAAATAAGTGGCCATAAGACGCGGTCTTCCACCACGACGAATGGCATACGTACTTTAATGGAGTCGCTACTTCATGTAGCTCGAATCTATTACTCTGCTGTTAAAAAGACCAAATAAAGTAAGTGATGAGCATGTGGTCATTAGTTTTAGTTGTTAACTGACTCAACAGCAGCCCCTGAAAAACAAAGCTAGTGTTTAGCTCATTGCATTTACTTTAATTACTAGTCACGTAAAATGGGTAGAAGACGTCACGTTTTGTGTTATCGATTCCAATTAACTGCCGTTCTCGAATTAGAATAACATGTAGTGGTGCTAAATTGAAATAAAGTAAACATGGGGTGGGCAACTGATATTGTGCAATTACAGAGTAGTTAAACTTAATTAAATATTGAATTATTAGCAGTCACTGATGCTGGGAACACGCTATATACAGTCGCACGCTTAGCCTGACGAGCGGACGGTCAGAGAGCATTCATGGTATCTAGCACGTCATTCATGGTATCGCATCTATGCTACGACTTTTACTGTGTATCGGAAGGACGTGACGCTGCGCTTTCGATTATCACATTAAGTTGAAAGTGCCACGTCACAGTGTGAGTCCGAACACCTGGTGTCTCGCACTTCAACTCTCCAGTCAAACAAGCGTTTAATTTTCAGTTACATCGGTCGAAACAGCCATGTTGTCGAAGGATTGGGGAGACAATTTTAAAAACAACAGCAGCAGCCCAGGCAGGTAATACTGTAATTTGACTGCACAAGGATTTGTATTGTCATCGGGTGGTGGTTCGTTCTATTAAAGGGAGGTTATTGCGCAGCTCGATACCAGGATTTGCCAGTACATGTAGAATTCTTCCCTGGCCATGGCTACTGACTTTTACCCATGACATAACTAACAGTACTCCTAATAATGCCGCTAGCCTTTCTGTATTCCAAAGAAGAAGTACAGCATCATTGAATGTAACTTTGCAACATATCTGCTTTAGTAGTCGTGACCAGCTGCTGCATCTTCAGCTGTTACATGCTGCCCACGCTTTCAATTGCTTCAGCTGTTCACATTAACCCGGAATGATCTTGTTTATACCAGGGAACTACAATAACGCGTCATCATAGACGCAGCAGAGAGTGTAACGCTCCAAAAGTCTGAACAAGTTCTGACTATCGTTGAGAACGAGTACATGCAACTGGCACACAATTTTAATTACTCCAGAAGTCCAAACACGCTGACAAATCTAGACTATCTCATGGAACCAAAATCGGATTACAGCATGCTGCTAAGAACTTGAAACATCCCAGCTATCCTATCAAGCGTCAGCCGAAGTCCTGACTATTCCATATGTGGTCACTGGTCACTAAGCGCAGCTTAAAACAGCAGCATGAAGTGGGCAGTAGCCATAGTCCAGAACCCACTTGGTAATGGGCCTGTTTGTCTGTCTACGGCCGACTTTGTATTCCAACAATTTCATTCACTCCAGAATTCCAAACACACAGAGAGAAAGCTCGCCTGCTGGCGATTTCAAACACTTGAGCAGCCCAATCAAACACACGCTCAAGTCTTGCCTATCTGTTCCCTGCGCTATTCTCCGAGGAAGAAACCTCAGAGTGGGACGACAACGCGGCTCCAGGCGGAAGTTAGACGAGTTGGGCTTCCAACTTTGGGAGCCGCACGCTTGTAGTTGCACCAGTTCAATTAGGAGAGTTGTACTCGCCTACAGCAACTGACCACCATCCCGAGCCCTTCTTTAAAAATGCATTCTTGCTCTTACCGCACCGAGATACGGCGGAGACCACTGGCCTAGCTGCTCCGACTCTCAGTAAAGTCTTCAGTAATGGGTTAGTTAAACTTGCATTTCGCTGACCCCATCTTTGCAGATCTGTTTGTTTGATTATTGTTTAGAAAACTATCAATTTAAAGTTAAAAGAAATACTTTACTATATCAATGGTGCCTCTCTATTTGTTCCTGGAGGTTATTTGGGTCGAGTAACGAGGCACTGTGTTGTTACTGGGTATGTAATAAGAAAAGGCGTGTTGATATAATCAAGAATAAATTGACAAAGATTGTGTAAAAGAACGTTCCTACTGTAAATGAATGATTACGAACGAATGATCCAGTTGATCATTCTCGGAAAGTAGCACATGATAGAATTGTAACTACGAAAATAATATAGAAAGAAAGCATAGAGAGTTAGACATGTCCCCAAGGGGCGAGCTATTCCCCAGCCTACCTAACTAAAAGACTTAGCGATTGGGACTCATACGGCAGCTGGATCAGTAAAACACAAGTAAAGATCTCAAAATATATTGGAAAAAGAGAATGAAAATTTAATACAAAGATGAAAATACATGAAAGCAAGAATTAAATAAGCTGTTTTGAACACAAATTAGAACTACAACTGATACCGGTCATCATTGAACACTTTACAAGTACTCAGGAGATATATCTATGTGTAACTTCGACCGTAAATATTTGAAAGCTTAAGTACCACCGGAAACACAAATTATCAGTCGAAATATTGAACCAGGTGGCAAAAACGGTGCTTTCAGACGGCGAAGATATAATATAATGCATGTAAGCAAACATTTTATCATATCGATGCTGCGTTTCCGAGAACTCCGGGAAAAAGACCACACTAGCTAAGCAAGTTATAATCATTCATTTCTTGAACCTTTTATTGATCTTCCGATTTCGTATTCTAAACCGCACAACCTATAGGTGACTCTGATAGTTGACTCACCATAGATCAGTTCGTGTTCCCGCACGCATAAAAATAACTCGTTTCACCACATTAAACATAAATGCAGTACAATATTAGTCTAATTTTATCATCAGTGTCTTAATGTCAAACTAAGGCATTTTTCAGATATTTCAATTTATTAAGAGCGATAAGAATACAATGAACAAACTACAAGCTTCAATTTTTTTTTGTACATACATATACATTCCGTAATTTTAAGACATTTACCACCTAATAAACCTTTTTTGCCGGTTTCTCTGCAACAATTTCGCTTCTATGAATGCAATAATACACACATCTCTTGCCAATAAGAGAACACGGGAATCACATCGGACTACGAAGGTCCAGTGATACACTCGCTTGGATACATAATTGACACTGAGAAGTAAGACAGTAAAAGAGAGAGTTTGCGCCTAAAGATTCTTGGGGTTTCATCTCCTCCTGGGACTTATCTACGGTGAACGAAGTGATAAACCTCCATTGGGGACCTCTCCTGCACGGGACGCATACAACTTCTCCAATCTATGCATCTAGACTCGCGGGGGATGCATACAATTCCTATTCTTCACGCACTGTATGATCATGTAAAGTTCGTGCGACTTTCAAGAGGAGCACCCACTCTGGATCAATAATATTTGGCATAAGGAACACGTTACGACTGCCAACTTCGTCACGTATGTTACGAAGAGTTTACGCTGCAGTTCGTTTTGGATCTTATTTATTCGATGAAGATACACTGCTGCAATTGTTTGTATAACACGTCATCATACCGCAGGAAACGTAATTAAGACACTGGAACACATGTCGGCATTAACACATTAAAGCGCTGTCGAATAGGAAATGGTTTCACTATTGAGAGACGAGACTATGAGACATAGTTCTCAAATTGACAATTGAAGCATTTAGCATCTAAGCACTGCCGAAGGACACACGGTGCTCACTCGAGGAATGATGTGGAAGATATTTGGCAGCAAAACACGATGATGCACTAAGTTTATGACACTCTGCGGCTACAAGCTGGGCACACCGCACACACAAATGTAAAGTTGTGTGATAGCAAAGATTTGTTGCCTGATCGCGCGAAGGAATGTTAATTCTGCTTGTTACTAAGTCAGTAAGCTGCTGAGTACGGGGACAAAAGGATTGCATCCGAAATATAGAGCCAGGCTAAAAGGGTTTAATAGGACGGACCTCCCATTCCCCTTGACGGGGAAAGGAGGGACGCTAGCGTGCGTACGCCCTAGGCTCAAAGCCTACGATCTACGCTTTACCGTACATCTTAACGGACTACATTCTTCAGACATCGGGCGAGAGCTGCGACCAAGATTTGTTTACATTTGGAGTGCTGGCCGAGGACACCCTCACCTTCTAAGGCACTTCAGTAACCTGACATTGAACAGATGCCTTTACTGCCTACAACGACTTTCCTAGAGACATTATTGAACACTACATTCTTACTTGATATTATATTTCTAGAGACTTTAATTACTGTCCTATGTTTAACGTAGTGGTGCAAATTCTGTATTTATATATGTACATATTTTTCCTTTTTTTTGTGAATCCATGTTTTCGTAACAGTGTACAGACGTGAAAAAAAATTAATTAACGAAATGAAAAATTTGAAGTAGCTAGAATTTTTGTTTGCGAATTGAAATTTGAACTGCATATCGTTTTTATGATTTCGTAATCCATGCAAATATTTGAAATAAATGTTTGTGAAAAAACAGTTTCGATATTATTACTTTTAATGTAGAATTTTTAAGTGTACAAAATCAAAGAGCGAATCGCACATAAGCAGGAAAAAGCGTAAAAATAGATTGAACATATGTAGATCTCTCAACAGAGGTTTCGCCATTACAAAATGTGCTTTCCTTTGCTTTTTCTGACTTCTGCACTCCGACACCCACAGAGTGTTTAATTTTCTATATTGTCAGAAGTCATTTTATTCCACCTTTCCTCGATTTCTGCCTCTAATACAACAGTGATCGACCACTGGTGCTTTCCAATTTGACCTTCAAGTATCTTTATAAATTTTCAGTAAAATTAAGACCCCGGCTTCGGGAAGACCAGAGCATGGCAGTGATATTTTCAACTTCAAAAGTTTGCCTTTCCAATAATTTGAAATAGATAATAACAGCCTGGATATTCCACGGTTTCACGCTTTGGATACCGAGTACGAGAAAAATTCTAGGAAAATTTAAAAATGTTCAGAGCTTATACACTAAAGAAATTTTAGAGGTGCAAGAGCTTGACTATTGGAAATGGTTGCTCGTCTACCCTTAAACTCAATACAACGCAGATTTGTTTGTTTTGTTGTCATATAATTATATATGTAATGTATCACTGTAATTGAACATGAAAGGACTGTTGCGGTTATTTATAGAAATGCCTCGGCACGTTCGGAATGCCACTGATACAAAAGTCATAGCACCAACCGGACCTCACCTGATGACTTCCAAAGTAACTCAAGATCTGATCTGACCTCTCGTGCAAGCAGGTCCCGGGGGCACTATCGTCTCTCACGACGCAGATGTGTGCGTGTTTGTGTACGCAGATCGTGTGCGCGTGAGCGGCGTTCAAGTTGGTGCCCCGTGCTGCTCGCTGTACCGCTGATGAAGTTGGGTTAGGTTAGGTTAGGTAAGGTTAGGTAACGTTAGGTTTCGTTAGGTAACATTAGATAACGTTAGGTAAGGTTAGGTAAGGTTAGGTAAGGTTAGGTAAGGTTAGAAAGATTGAATTGGGTTAGGTTGGGCTAGGTTAGGTTAGGGTGGGTTATGTAAGGTTAGGCTTGAAGGCTAGGTAAGGAGGTTAGGTTAGGTAAGGGTAGGTTAGGTTAGGCTATGTTAGGTTTGCCTAGGTAGTGTTTATTTTAGTGGTGGCGCGCGCAGGAAAGCGTACGTGAACGCAAAAACGTCGTCAGAGACGATAGTGCATCCCGGGGGCCGAGTGGGGGTAAAGGTGTCGAAGACAAGTGCGCAACATGGGTTTGGTGGGGGATTGATGAAATAGCCTCCATGAGGCTCCATTAGGGTGCACCCACTATAGGGTCAATGAGGGATTATCATGGGTATTTGCTGGGCTGACCATATGGGACTCAACCTGGGCTATTTTTTATAAATTAACTGCGCCCCCGTAAATACTAACCAGCTGGGTTGTATGTACGGCCAGCTACACTGCTGCTCCTCGGACTGTTGCAAATTATAATTATTCATCAATAGCCTGTAAGCCGGGCGCCGTAATACTTGCAGTTAAGTGGAAACTGACTTAGTCTGTCACCGCCAGATGGTCAATGTCAACGACTTTTTTAGGGTACTGGCTACATAGTTCTTTTTCCTAGCTTTCATTTGTTTTTCTAAAAAAAATAGATCCTTATCTTATTTTAGCTGGTTCTTTTAGTGAAACTAGTTCTTAATGAGATTATTTGACTTGCTTTTAACACAACTACATCTTAATTTTATATTAAGTAGGTTTTCTTACTTTCAATATTTTTGATTTTCATGTAAACAAGTGCTTCTGCTGTAATTTCACTAATTCGTATTTGCTTCTCTTAGCTGCAACTTGTTTTAACTGAACTAGTTTGGTTTACTATATTTTGACGACTTTCATAGTCTTGATGAACAGCAAAGGAATTTCTTTTTGTATTAACAATATCTTACTTTTATGTTGCACAGTTTTTTCTTTATTTTTGGACTCTTAATCTTTTATTAATCAATTTATATTTATTGTTTTCGCTGACTTTAAAGGGAATTGAGTGAAGCAATTCAAGACAAGGAATTTCTGCTGCACGGTAGATGAATAGTAGAATTCGATACCATTTTTTCAAGCAAAACTTTTGCAATACATTTTTCCAACATTCTAATATAGCTGATCTGTCCGATGCATCTGCAATGAGTCTTTCCTTCATAGACGCACTGTTCATCAGCGTTCATTTTCTTGCCATAGTTTTGTATAATACTTGTTTTTATAATTATGCTCGTAGATTGGTTGTGGGTTTCATCTACCTTTGCTATTACTTTGTACTCATTCTACAGCCTCATGGTCTGTCATTGTACAGCCTCATGGTCTGCCACTGTACAGCCTCATGGTCTATCAATTTGAAACGAATTCTTAAGAATATTGGAGCTAGAAAGCTCTCTTGATATTTCTACTTCCAAGGCTTATGCTTGGAGTGAATTAATACTGAGAACTAAAGATATTCACCTGGGGGAGAAATAAATGGTCAACTTCAATTCTAAAGGTGTCTCAACCTAGCTAATGAGATTATTTATGGCACAATAAGTGGCATATGATAGCGGTGAGTAATCGACGATGCCATTTTGGTTTCATTAATTACTTGTATTTCCTGCCATAGATAATGCAAACTCACCTGTTTGCTATACTACAGGTTGTTGTTTCCATCTTAACCCTTAATCATCCCTAATGAGCGTTTGGTATCGTTTCGTACTAGGATATTGACACGAACATTGGTGTTATAGAGGGAAAATTTTGTTACTGCGTTTTTTAGATTATAGACGCAGGGAAACGCTCAATCTCTTGTATCAACTTTTTTCTTTCGTATTGCTATGATAAAAGCAATTAATTGTTTACAGCGCCTTGTTTTTCCTCTAATTTGTGACGTTATATCGATGGCATCACCGAAACATTTGGATAGCGAGGCGACGGATTTTACGCGCTCTTTTCATCATCACTTCATAATAATGAGCGGTAGTGCCCCAGTTAGTGCCCAGGACACACTTTGCAACCACACGCTCAACCTGATAAACGTAAGTTCAGCTCGTACATCTGTGAATCGGAGCGACGTGCGAGGCGCCCATCCGCCCATTGAGCAGAGCGTACGATTGTGTACAGCATGAACCCAACGTAAAGGAACAACATGTTCGTCACACGTAACGTGCGCGAATGTACATTTTCTTCTCCGTAAATATAAGTAGACGAGGAACCCGTGCTTGAAAAACTTCACGCAATTATCGATAAGTTTGCATGCTTAATTAAATATAGACCGGTGCGGGAAGACTCAGAGGGGCAAAGGCCGGTTATCTGTGAGGGTGGCTCCTGTGTTCAAATAGATGCGTCTTCTCTTTCCATTGGTAGCACATCTTTGTTCTTGAGAAGGTAGTAGTCTCGTTCTTCCCTACCCAGTCTCCTTCTTCTTTCACTTGTGTCTTCCATACTGAGAGGCAGAAGTAAAACCTTAAGTAAAACACTGAAACAAACTTGAATGCAACTCCAGTCAGCTTCTATGCACTGTGAGGGCTTCGGAGCCATGACTACCTTTCAAGCTCAAATATCTGCCTGATTGAAGTGCTGAAATTTTGGCCTACATTTTTTAAGAAGCGGACACGAAATATACAAATAAATAATACACCAAACGTCATATTATATGAGGATAATTTCATAGTTTGAATTTCCTTATGTAAAATGTGTTTCATAAACCGATCTTAATACATCGTTCATCCATGTTTTGTTACTACAATGAATTTTTCGAAAGTAAGAATATCACCTCCGTCCGACAACGTAATTTAACAGATTCTTATTGCCCGCTGCTGGAGAAATAGCATCATTTTATTTCGTGCCGCATTCTTCTTTGAATTCACAACGTGCCTTGAATTCATAAGGCGCAAACGGGGCTATTTTTCTCACATGATAGTTTTTTTGGCCTTTGAAGATTCGTTGTGCTCTTTCATTTCTCAGTGGAAAACAATGACGCTGACAGCTCGCTAGTGCCGTACAAATGGGAGCGCGTCCCGACGAAAGGCTCAAAATGAGGAGCATGAGACAGGCCTCTCATAAATATAATAGGATTTACACTCTGACTGTTCTTGAGAGAGCTACTTGGTCTTCCAGGGAAATTCTACCTGACTGGCCGCAGCTACGTAGGTTTCTCTGTCAGAGAACAGGCAGCCGCTGTTTGAAAGCGTAGCATTCTAGTCTTCTTTTGTGTTTCCCAGTGGTCTGTTGTTGTGGAAAGTGGCCATGCTCAAACTAACCGAACGGCCATTTAGAAGGTCTGTACGGCGGTCAAAGGTTCTACGTTGTCCGTTATGTCGTCGTGTTGCCGTAAATGTAATTGCTACATGTTATTGCTACAATAACGGACACTTTTAACTATTTTGGAGAGTCTTTAGAAAGTTTTTCCTCCGGAGTATAACACTGAAATTAATATTCATTGGAAATGACTTTTAGACACAGTGAAACATTATTAACTCATGAGGTACCCTACAGTACCAAATTTTGGTTAAATTACTAAATTGTAACAACAACTTTTCTTTGTTTGCAGCAAGCTCTGCATATGGTAATTGGCATTATCAGAACTTGTGAACTATATATATCTTCAAGCACATTGACATAGTCACGGTTGCAGTATTGTCAGTAGCACAAGCTTCTTTTGGTAATATTTAATACTTTAATTAAAAGTTGCATAGTAATGTGCTTGAACAATAGTTAGTAATGTGCAATTTCCATTGTTGCAGGTAACATGGCTGAAGCGAGAAGATGACCAGCTTCTGACCGTTGGACAGCTGGTGTACGTCTTCGAGGAGAGACTCAAAGTCTCCCAGTGCCACAGAACTAAAGTAAGCGGACGATATTTGGGCGTGGGATGACAACAATTAACCTTTTTTCAGTTCACGGTATAACAGTTTCCAAATGCTACAGAATGATGTGCTCGACGAGAAATAAATTTGGATATACATTTTGAGTGACACGAGAGCAGATAGTCGTGTCAGTTTCTATAATTTTTGCAGTTCGTCATATATATGGCTGTTGGATTCATGGCGTAAAATCGCTACAACTTTCTCTAAAAACTTACCCGTAATATTGCTGGATAAAAACAATCCAACTTAAACTCATTACGTAAGTTGTCAGCGTCTGCTGTCGCCAGACAGAGGATCTCCTGAGGGCCACCAAGCAGTGTTGCATAATTTAAGGGAATTACCATATTTTTGTTGCTGTAGGTGTAATAATTGTAGTGAGAAGCCACGCAAGTTTCGAGTTATTTGATGTTTTTCGTGTGTACCTAATACAACCATAATATTATTGTTAAAGTTTAACTTATGTACTACAGTGTAACTTCTAGTTTTTTTTTTTTTTCAGGCGAAAAAACATGTACCGTATATTTAATCAGTGGTCAAAAAAAGGCGTTCCTTCCAGACCTTGTGCCACCTTTTCGTGAATATCGCATATTTTAATCTTTGCTAATGCCTTATCAATTAGTAACGGAATGGTTAAATATTTCCTTTTCCAAATATTGCAGCTTTATTTCGTATCCAGTGGCTACGAAACAACATAGTTATATCTACTGAATTTAAATCACTAAATATAAATTATCTTATCGGACCAACTGAATACTTTCATGCTCTTGAAATCAGTGAGACAGCATTGCAATTGACACCAAAATTTTGTAACTAGCTACCACATTAATTTTGTTCGAGCAGATGAAGTTCCGTGTACTTAATTCTACGGAATTTAAACAGAATATTTCACTTACTAGAGAATGACACGCCTGTTGGTCAGCAGCTGTTCTGAGTAGAATACTGAGGCATCGGTAGCAACCGAATATACGTATTTTTTGAGGCTGGATTTAATCGTCAGTATATAAGCTTATATAACAACTAACTTCTAACATACTGTAGACAGTTACAAGTTGCAGTCACTTATGCTTCTGCGAATCATTGCAAAGGTCACAAGTGACATGTCAAGACCTATACTTCACCATTCCCTATGAAAAAAAGCAACATTTGTTTTATTCATCACTAAATGTCAGGCAGAAGCCTGTACACCGTCGACATTTAGATTGTTTTATTTTCATTGTCAGAGACGTTGCTTCGCTGAAATTTTTTCAAAGTAAATGCTTCTAGTGGATCAGCGACCTCAATGACATATTTCACCTGACGCTTTGTGCATTGAAATTGATCGAGTAGTAATGCTTTTCGGCATAAGATTCGGAAAAATAGTAGTGCTGAGAATTTCATTTCACTCTGGTATTAGTAACTTGCAAAAGTCACAGTAGTAGTACTACGATAGTTTCGTAGTCAGGAGTGTTTGTAATGTCCGTGCCGATAGCGCCCCTAATAGTGGCTAGTACATACAGTATATGTGTGGTTTTGTTCTAGTGATAAACTAGAAACTTTTACCTAGAAGTCACATAATTTTACCACCCAAAATCAGTAAAGAAAAAACAAAAACAGGCATAGGACTGCAGTCGACCGCCCAAAGCTCTGCAAGGACGAGTATTAATTTTTTTTACGCATTCAGAAATGTTGGCCTCACTTTCAACATCTTTAATGATTTGTTTAGTTGCATTTCATTACCAGCAGTGTTAATTTAATTTTTTCCTGTTCTGGAAAAAAGAAAGAAAAAGAACAGAAATAACCGCTGACAGTATGAAATCTGAAGTGAGAATCCTTCAACGATCACAAAATTTGCACAAGGAAAAATACACCGCCTGTGATAGCAGTTCTTTAACACACGTTACAAAGCGCAGATGTTATTGCGTAAGTGCTGTAACAATTATAAGAACCTTAGTTCTCCCATCAAAAATAGGAGCTGGCCGCACTTGTAAATCAGCGTTTCAATTCGACTATAAAATACAAGCGATGTGAACCTCACCGGAATCGCATTAAGTCTTCAAACAAACAGTGCGGAGTTGTTGTACTAGTCATATCAGTTCTCCTCTTCACTTGCAATACATAAGCAGTATTGGAGTCAGTGCTGAGGAACCATTTAGCGTTCGAATGGCTTTCTGAGCAGGTTGATAAGCTAAGACTCGCTTGGAATATCAATCCATCTCGATGCTAATGAAGCTGAGCCATGAGCTGCCTGGCTCAATGGCCTGCTGGTTAAGCGTGACAGGGCAGACAGGGAGCAGGTGGAGGAACTGCTTGTGGACCTGGGTGGTGGTGGTGGTGCTGCTGGGGCAGTTCTTGTACTGCCAACCCGCCAAAGCAGCAGTACAGGCAAAGAGCAACTGCAGGAACTGCTTTTTGCACGCCTTTATGATGGTGTAAAGACTATTGTAACCTGCCAACAGGTTAATATAAATCAGCAGACAGAGTACATATGCATTACTGCTTCTAGACTTGTATGGCCGCAGCAGATGAGCTGTTCTTAGAGCTGCGTGTTGGCCTACGGCAACAGTGTCGTATTTCTAACTCTTCTCGTTACGAGGATTTTCTTACGGGAGGATTCTGGTGTGCGGTTTAAACCCTTACGAACCAGTAACGCCATTCAAATGTGACGTTACAACCACTCCGAAGTAAAATCTTGAATTGAGAAAGGGTTCAGTGACATCCTAAACGGCCTGTAGTTGCAGGAGCTTTGTATGGGGCGCCGTGGGAACACCGAAGTGCAAGAATGTAGCCAATAGGAGAGGTCCAATAACTGCAATGTGTTGAAAGCGTATAAAGGACAAGTCAGTTTAGCCAGAGCGTTCATAAAGTGTTTAAAAAGTGCCACCGTGCAGCCAATAGCCTTACACTAAATACCATCACATCACCATCACCACCAAAAAATCCTGACTCCTTTAATTGGTTGGCTGTATTGCAATGAACATGGCAGCTGCCATACGGTGGCCGAAGTTTAACGGTATTTTCAGCTAAAAGAACTATCAGCGACCAGAAAAAGTGCAGCCTCATCAATTCAAGCATTGCAGAAATTTATTCTGATTGTGTGATTTTGGTGGCCAATAACAAGATTTGTTTCGCTTTTCAATGGGTGTTCAGTACGTTCCTCTTCATAAAGCCGTATTGCGTCACTTGTCGATGGCGCCGCAATACACACATCCGTAAATACTTTTGCTACGATCTGACACTGTAAACTGTAAGTGTAACAGCTTAGGCATTTTATGGCCTAAAGTAATGATCGATGAAATTTTTAAATTTCCATTTTTGCCTCTGTCGGCTTTGCTGGTGTTAATCTTCTTACTGTCGATTTGTGATGAGCTATTCACACTATTTTTTTCTTTTGTATTTTTGCACCTTACATTAGTTCAGCCATGAATGTGTTTGGAACGCCTATTCACGTATGACTATAACTAAATATTAAGGAGCACGTTCGGCAAACTTTAAGAGATACTGTATGTTTTGTGATGGAAATATTAATAAATAGTAAATACTAATAGAAAAGACTTATTACCGAACATGTGTAACTGTCGACAGGTGCGTTTTTTTTCTCTTCAACTAATTGCTGTGCTATCATACCTGTTTTTCTACGACCAGAATATCAATCGTTGAGTCATTCATGTTTAACATCTATTCAAACGATATTTGCGTCAACGCTAAAATAAGAACAGAATGATCGGAAAGAGTTCACACCCGGTGCTATAATAATTCTGTACTGCAGTACACTGTAAATTGTTCTGCGAAACCAATCGCGAAAGAGAAAAACACTGCAGCACGGAAGCAAAAGAAGAAGCTACTTCTTATCCACTCCTGAGAGACAGCAAATAAGATAGTTTTACTCAGTGTATTCTCAAACCGAAAAGTTGGTGAGGATAACTCGTGACACAGATAAAACTGTTGTAAAAAAATGAGTTTACAACTCATGAGCATAAAATAAACTTTAAAAAACGGATAAATTTTCAAATTATTTGAGCACCATGATTACTGCAATTATTGCATTAACTTACCGTTTGTTTTCACGCTTTACAGAAGCTGATTTTTCGAGATGAGTCAACCTTCAGCAGCGAACAGCGTGTTTTCATTGTTAAGACCAAACATGTACAGGACAAGAAGAAATGCCTTCTGTATGAGCGAAATTATTCAAAAATTTAAATGTCGAAGTTACTGGGAAATAGCGGCTGAGTTAGAAGTAAGTCGCGTGTGTGTGTCAAGCGCATTCAAAAGGCTAACAACTTCATGCTAAAATATTTCGAAATACAGGCATGACAGAAGCTTCTCATTACATACTTTTTGGAAAATGCTGATCTGATGAAAGTTGTTACCGCCTCGACCAAAGTACTGAGATGTTATACAATGTAATGACTGTCGATAATCATAATATAATAATACTTGGGTCCAGCAAGCCTGAGCCATTTTCCACATTTCTTGGTCTTTTACATTTTATCACCCATACGCATAATCCGAATGCATGTTCGTTATTCAAACTCCCGACATTTGGCGCGTTTTTATGCATATGTTTAGCTCTTACACCATTCCTAAGCACAGCTGCCGTCTTTACTGGTATTTTATTCACTGGCTTAAATCGGAATAATCTAACCCCCTGAGCTTGATCTTACCTGGCTGGCTCAGTCCTGAGGAGTAGAACAAAGTCTCAACCGTAATCGATTTACGACTCCTGATAAACTTACACTCAGGGTTGCAGCTCCAAACAAGTAAAGCTAAGCTCGTTAAGTTACCGCTACCTAAGCACATCATGCTGTTGAATGAATCGCCTGTATTTTTTTAGACCGTAAATGTTTTCTCTCCTCTCGAAAAAAGAAAATAATGTTTTATGCAGTTTAACTATCAATAGTATCGAAACAATACGTTAAAGAAAATACACCCTCAATGGTGCCTCGGACGGTTTAACCAATCAAAATTCGAGTGAACCTGAGGGCACGAGCCGACGAGGGCTGCCCTGTGCCCTCTGTTCCACTGAGTGTATACGCAGCAGCGACACTTGTAAAGTTTACTAGACTTGTGCAAGTAACTCTCCAAATATATGAATAATAGCAAGCGAGTGGCATCTTTCGCCTAGGGAAATGCGACTCTTGCATCGTTTTTTATATTCGTGTATTCCCAGGGAGGGGAATTCCCGCTGGCTGAAAAAGCGCTCATTTGCAGGAGTTTTCCTGACGTTTTTTCCAAGAAAATAATTCTTTTTGGCTGCAGAATTCAATTCGAAATTTTATTTAGAGTTTCCACGTGTTACTGGAATTGTTGTTCTTTGTTATTATCACCCTTAAGTTGCCTTATGTCCTCTATCCATGATATTTCTTTGCTATATGTAAGAGAAATTGAATTATTGTTCTGCATTCCACTGTATAGTAACTCTCTCTTGTCACTAGATTTGGGACCTGCCGAAAAGTAAATATATACATTTTTATTCATGACAAAGCGCGTTTTTTCACCAATTCTGGGAGCTGCTTATGAAGAATTATGCTAAATACTTCTCTATTTTAACCAATTCATCAAATATTAAACTCACTAAGAATTTCGTCTCAACATGACGCACTTTTTCTCTAGGTTTGGGGCCTGCTAAGAATGTATATCTCGTAAATAGAATACTAGTCAGTTATTAAAAAAACGATGTTCTCTTATCGCCAGGCGTGGGAGCTGTTCATCAAAGATGTACACGAGAGCGACGCTGGACAGTACGAGTGTCAGCTCACCACACACCCGCCTGTCTCGTATTTCTTCACTCTCAGAGTCACCCGTAAGTTCTAAGTAAATACCCTGTTGTATTCCAGATCGTGAGAAACAGCTATGTATTTCATTTTATTTGTTTTTGAGATTCATTTCCGGCGAAATCTGAGGAAGTTTCATTAGGTATACTTACAGATAATCACACTATCCGTAACTTGGATGTGAATGATGCAAATGGGGTATTTTGCCAAAAAATGCTAACCAACGCCAAGATTACAATAAATTCTGCCGCTAGCATCTTTCTACATTTCAATCCAACCACTCAGCAGGCTATTCCAAGAGGTTTTTTCATATGAGTGAAGGAGAGTCTGCGTTGTTGCTTTTGATGACCGAGTGCACTAGTTATCGCACTTCTAAGCTAGGCGACGCATAGCTACAAGCCGCTTTAGTGAAGTAGAAGTTTGGCTGACAAACAAAAATAGTGAAGGTCTCTAGCCTCTACCGTGGTTGTATCCGAGCGATACTGTCTGTCCGGTCTTGCTTAGTGCGCCTTTGGCCGTCGTGATGGGAGGTCGTGAGGAGGGCGCAGTGAGGGACCAGATTATCCGACAGTCTGTAGTTGTACTAGTTTTTGGTAATGCATTTCGTAATAATTTATACAATAGTCAGTCAATTGTACATTTATTTACGATGGGGAAGTGCAGCTGCTTGCAAGTACCTTAATCTTTATCAGTCTGGTAAACCTGGCAGTACTTTAAGCTTCATTGTCACTTTTTCTGGAGAGTGTATGCCACTACACATATCTCACTTGAATGAGTGCTCTATTTTTAGAAAACATTTCCATAAAGGCAGTTGTACTGTTTTTGCTGAAAAAATGTGTAACCGCATGGACCTTTAAAAGCCGCCTCCTCTTCTTTTTAACTTTCTGACTCAGGTCTTACCGTCTGCCGATATATTATTCATATTTATAATTACTGTTATAAGAATATTATTTGTTATTATTTTTTTCATACTATACTAGTGTTATCTTTTGTAATTCTATGAAGATGGGAAACGAATCGTACTGTAACTGTATGTGAAGTAGTGACCATGCGGTTTTGCGAAAGCATAAGGTTTCTATCGCTTCACCTTAAATGTCGGAATGCAAGTAATGGCTAGCGGAAAGTATAACTAACGGAATGGCTTTACTGTTCCCTGCAGAGGCCGTCGCCGAAGTTATCGGATCCAAGGAAGTCCACATAGAGGAAGGGTCGCAGCTGGCTTTGGAATGCCAGGTTTTACGGGCGCCGGTGCCTCCAATTTACATATTTTGGTACCACAACGGAACTATGGTCAATTACAATCAGAATTTGATTGTGCGCACC
>LQNS02278175.1:910211-947090 GCA_001587735.2 Parhyale hawaiensis | reverse complement strand
AGTCCACATAGAGGAAGGGTCGCAGCTGGCTTTGGAATGCCAGGTTTTACGGGCGCCGGTGCCTCCAATTTACATATTTTGGTACCACAACGGAACTATGGTCAATTACAATCAGAATTTGATTGTGCGCACCGAAAATTTTACGTCGAGTTTGGTCGTCTCTAAAGTCACGGGCAGAGACGCCGGCATCTACACGTGCGAGCCGCAGCTCGCCTCGCCCGCCAACGTCACCGTGCACGTCGTTACAGGTGCGTTTCTTTGTAATTTTCCTGCACTGTAAAGACCAACGCTACTGTAGTGGGAGTTATTGCAGGGTTCTTTTAGTAATTTTCCTAAACGGTATTACCAATGCTACTGTGTTCGCGTTTCAGGTTTCTTTTCAAATTTTCCTGTACAGTATACACGAACACCTCTGAGAACGTTGTTACATTTTTATGCATATTTCCAAATGCTGTATCAACCAACCTTAGTGTGCGCGTTATTATAGTTACGACTCTTGTCTGGGATCTCCGACGAGTGGTATTGGCTAAGACCGACTTTGATGTGCCAATCAAAACGTGCTTTTACCAGGCCAAAAAAGTTTCCAAAGTGTAATGCAAAGTTTTCAAGTGTTGCACATACGTAAAATAAAAAAGTAGTACATAGGCACTCACAGTATCGTGGATTCCAGTGCTAAATTCTATTCAGTTTTATACAATCCAGGTTCCTAGCATCCGATAATTGGTACCTGAGTTCCCAGCCGTTATAAATGACGGCAATAATTTTACATAGGTAAAGGTAAAGTCAACTTTGACCGAACACTCAACTGAGAAACCCACTTGCACTGGTTTGTGCTACGGATATAGGCCCACTGGCCCCAGAGGGGTAAGTGCGGCTGCAGTCGACCACGGGTCATCAAGAACTATGGTACCAATATGATGGAAGATTCAAATGACCCTCCACCTCCTCACCCCTCTCATCTCTGAGGAAGGCAAATTCCTCCACGGCGCAGTGCATGCACACAACTATAGTCTACAACGTACTCAGACTGCTGAAATTTGCAAGTAGTCCAGCGAAGATTTCTGCTATGCATTTGCTATGGTCTTCCTTAATGGCTTTTGGAGTACCCTGCTACTGTTTGAGGTCTTTGTGTCTGCTGCATAAATTTATCGTTGCTTTAAATGAGATTGCCAGCAAGTAATTACAAATTCATTCGTCAACACAAAGAAAGTTAACGACTTACTAATACAGAATTTGCAACTAAATACCTATTACAGTTTGACTAAAATATGTAAAGCTCTAAGGTTTTATGGATGATGTGCGTGTGCAAAAAAATAAAACCCTACTCAAAATTTCGTAAAAACTACGAAATCGATCTGTTATTTATTGTGGTAAGTGCGAGTTGAAGTGCTAGGACTTACCGAAATTTCCCAACACATTCTTACACTTCTTCAGAAGAGCTAGTAAGACATACTGCCATTTTACAGTAGTCCAATAAAGTCATACAGCCAGAGCGCCATATTTATTAGGCTTTTTTATTTTTCTCGGTAAGGTGAAATCTAAAAAAGACTCGTCCTACTTGCCAACCTCGATCACAGCATATAACAACTTTTATTAACCTAAATACTTTCACTCACAGAAAATAACAAAGTGAACCTATAAGAGTGACAAAGCTATGACATTACTCCTCTAATTGCTTTACGTAAATTATTGTTCTAGTTTTTTTTTAGATCCTGCATGTTCTATGGCAGTTTTAGAAGCAATTCTTATTTTTATATAATGAAGGCCATAAAATATTTCATTTTTTTAGAATTATTGATATCGAAAACTCACTGATAATTATGACATTTTATTTCAATGTAAGAAAGTCTCTGAGCTTTTTGTTTCTACTTTATGATTTTTAATCTAGTAATATGACTAAAAAAATGTTTGCCCCGAACTTATTTCCAGTTTTAAAAATCCGCTGAATAAACCAAGTATTTAGAAGTTGTTTTAATAACTTGGGTATTTCTCTATTTATCAGACCTGTAACGTGACATCTTTACTCTTGCAACTAAGCAAAGGTCGGCAAGGAATACAGGATAATGTGCTCTGTGTCATCAATTTTTTTCGTGACTCTATGCATCAACTGAATATTCTTTTTCTCTTGTCAGGGAAAGTCGAGACAAAAGTTGAAAAAAGCTTATGAAACTGACGCTGTGGATCTCACAACTCTCTCTCTTCCCAAGGTCCAAAAAACATTATTTAACATTCAGATACTGTTGTGTCAACCACTTTAAGTAACTTTCTTAATTTCAATTTGAATGCCATTAAAACTACCTTGAATGCTCGTTCGTCCGTTTTAACTCTTTAGCTTTACGAAGGCCACACCTAATTATTATTCCATGACACTTCGTTTAGTTAGGAGCCTTCAGAATTTTGTTCGAGTATTTTTTTTTTTTTTTTTTTTTGCAAAGCTGACGCTCTCTCGTATTACTGCATTCGAATTTGAAATTCCAACGTCGTTAGTATCTCTCACTCAGCCAATTTCTTGAGTTACCCCGCATCATGCTTCGTTGTAATGGAACGTCAGAAGAATTGGATTAGAGTCAAGACAAAAGTCGAGGTGGTGGACACTGCGTTTCTTTTTCTCTTGTCAGGGAAAGTCGAGACAAAAGTTGAAGTTCTGTGCGCTTTCCTAGCCGGCTTCTTTGTCATTTAAAGTCAAGACAAAAGTAGAATTGAAGACAATAACATTTACTTTTTTCCATTTTGAGCCAAGACAAGAGTCGTCGGGAAGGACAAGACCGTTTCACCTCCGTTGTGATTTTAAGTTAAGACAAAACTAGCGATGGCTTACGATGATTAATACTCAGTTGATGCATAGTCACGAAAAAAATTGAAGGCCCAGAGCACATTATCATGTATACTTTGCTTACCCTTGCTTAGTTGCAAGAGTAAAGATGTCACGTAACAGGTCTGAAAGTGATCTGTTCGATTCCTTTGATAAACAATGCACAATAGGTTAGGTTCGATTGGAAGAGGCCAGGCTAGGCTGGGATTGGGTTGGTTAGGTGATGTTAGGTAAGCTTCGTACAGTTTAATTTTCTTCATTTTATTACAAAATACTTCAAAATAATTAAGAGAAAGCAACAAATATACCTACCGTGGCTTTTATCCTTCCGGGGTTTTTCCTATGCCCACCGATGTGTTCGATTCATCTACTTTAATCGAGATAACGTAATCAGATTTTAATTTCACTTGTACGAAGAGCCAATTTCGGTCATTCAAGCCTCAACTCTAAATAGATTTTCAAGCTGTAGCCGATTTTCTGCATGCATTATACGATGATATATCATAAATAACCTCCACTTTTTCATGAGCATCTTAATCTAGCAGGGGTAGGCATAACATTTCTCAACACATCTATATAGTAGGCGATATTTATATCCACGGTAGCAGTATGCTTCCATTATGGGCTCACACTCCTTGCATCGCAAGTTCGAGGCTAATCCAGGTACGCGAGCTCTTTGCTGATCTAGTGTGCTGACTCGGCAGTAGTAGGTATGCAGGGAGCCGTGGGGGTACTTACCTTCCTCAGAGATGAGAGGGTAGGGGTGGGTCATTTGAATCTTCGTCAAAATGGCACAATAGTTCTTGATGACTCGTGGTCGGCTGCAGCCGCAGTTACTCCTCTGGGGCCAGTAGGCCTTTATCAGGGGTAGAAACCAGTGCGTATGGGTTTCCCAGTTGAGGGTGCGGTCGAGTTAATTTTACCTTGGCCTTCTCCCCGTTCCTCTGTAGAAATCCATGCATATTGTAGGCATTGCCCCATCAATGGCTAAAACCGCCTTCCTTCCAAATTCTCATTAAGATTTTTGGAGAAAAAAGTCTAACGAATAAGTGCTAGACTGCACCTACCTTGTGTGCATTGTGCGTCTTCAGACGAAGTCCAGGTGAAGTTCTCCGCGTCACTTCACGTGTCTGGAGTCACGATGCTGAGTTTCTTTTGTTGGCTTGCAGCTAGCGCTGAATGGGAGAGCCAGTACAGAACTACCTCCACAGTACACGTAACCTCTAACCCCTGGTCTATCTAGCATTCTCTTTAAATGAGAATGTAGCAAATTTTTGAATTCTTTAACTTTCAGATCAGTCTTGTTCCCTGCATAGTAAAGCAATAAGATATTCTGTGGCCACGGCGTTGCCACCATCGCTGCTTGAAATGCGTATATCCCAATCCGTCCAGTTCTCTCTAAGTGTCTGGCGACAATACGTTCATTCACATTCACAGTGATTTAGATGGTCTAAAATTTTTCAAACATATATGACTGTGGAGGTTCGAATGTTCCTTACATTGATTATGTACAACTGCAGACAGCTAAGTCGTTTGTGGTAGTCGTACTCTTGCCTGCCACGAATTTTGGCCGTGAACGATCTCTGAAAAACATCAAGTTCTTCATATTTTCTCGTACCCGGCATTCAAAGTGGAAAAAAGTACTCTAGTCTCAACAGAATTCACTGCTTCCATAGCGAGAGCATCACCTCTACTTCGGTGACGAGAAGCTTCGTGAAATACATGCACTCCATTTCTTAACCCATAGCAATAACTCTAGCTATATGTTCAGCAAAACGTAGCATCGTCTTGCATTCTCACGCCTAGGTATCTTGAAACCGTCTTTATTTCAGTGTCATCCCCATCACTTGTAATATATTATAGACTCAAAGAGCTTGTAAGTTTTCCGTATCTAAGCAGCTCGAGGTAATGTCTTCCAGTGAAATCTCGCAACAAAACAGTCCTTGAGACACGGGGAAAGCGAGCTTTTCCGTTGTTGCGTTAAAAAGCAATGCAATGCAATTTCGTGGTCGTTTATTATTCAAAAGTGGCGTCTCCAGCTCTATCAAAACATTGTCATAATAGTTCCCGTTATAATTCTCTTCCATTGAAGCCCAAAAAAATCCGGGCCAACACCTTCTGAGCTCTACTGAATTATTGTTAAAATTTTCTTTCTAAACTATTTTCTAAGACTGGCGTGTGAACTAACTATTCTGAAGTTATTAGATCCACAGCATTATCATATGACTCACCGTCGAATGTGCAAGACACCAATCAGTATTATTCCTACATGAAAAGCAGATTTAAATCCTAAAGTTAATAGGCTAATCACAAAAAAAGAATGTAGCTGAGACGGCCAAAAACTCTGCCGAATTTTCGGCTCGGGTAAATTATCTCGCTCAAATTCGTTTTTGCGATTTTCTAACAGCAGTTTTTCTTTGCTCTCTGCCCCAGGCGAGCGGCCGGCGGCGATGCAGCACGGCCATAGCAGCGGCGGCATTACAGCCTCCTCGGGTCCTCAGCTCCGGATCTTCTTACTCCTCCTTGGTTTTCTTCTCTCTAACCTCACACGCAAGACTTTCCTTGGCCACTGGAATCATCAAAAATTGAACCCAGCAGTAAAATACACGTGCGAGCGCAGAAGAAAGACGCTCCCACGTAATTGTACCATGCGGCTGCATTCCTTAGATGTGCAAGAGAACCAAGTTTCTGCTCAAAAATTAGTCGTGAGCTGAATTCCGGACTTTTAAGTAGCATTAAAATAAGTGGAGATCAATGATAAAAAGAAATCCTTGTACAGTTTATACTTGTATAATCAGATTTACTTGAAAGTTGTCGTGTATATTGTCGATGTCATCTCGAGACCACGCTAATGTGTATATTCAGAAAGTGGAACATAAACTGTAAAAGTAACGGTAGAATATGACCAAACTATCCCTCACTTACAGGCTACCATTGGAAAACGTACTGGTACAGTGCACTGAATAACGACGGTCACGCAAAGTAAACACAGGCTTCCCAATTTATTGCACTTAGAGCAATTATTCAGTCGCAGGGATGAAATATTAATATTCTCATGGACTGAAAGACCAGTATTATCTAACAACCCACGTAATTTTCTAAATTTAACAGAAGAAATATCCAATAACCTTATGAGTGTTACAGTACTTGGGCTATTAGTCTACTGAAAGATGGCGTACATCCGCACATAGGAATTTTTTCTGAAAGACATTAAAGCCAGAGGGCGAGGTAAAGAAGATATTCATGTTTCTCCTGGTGTAGGGTGTAGCCGAGTATGTACAACATTACATTATTATGCACTATACTGTTTTATTGAGTGTCAATTTGGAGTTCGTTTGCTCTACACAGTGTTTAACAGTAGAGACTCTAGGGAAGCGAGTCTCCGGGTCATTATAACGTATTTGTTGTGCATTTGAGAAAATAGCTGTAAGGAATGACTTCACCGCTCCATAGTGGGCATTAGCGATATCATTTTCTACAGAGCTGTATTCCGATAGCGCAAACCTCCGCCAAGCAGCGTAATATATTTAGACAGAATTGCACACAAGCAGAAAAACAGACAGAGAGATCGTCACTAATATTTTGTTATATGTTATTCGTGACATTCCTAACTGTTCTAGTAAATTTCATGAGGATCCGTCTATAACTTTTAAAATTATATTGACGACGGACAGAATAACAGAAAGACAAACCCCGGTAACAAGATAACTTACTCTCGCGATGTAATAACGAGTAGTATATCTTCAATATTTCCCTATGCTGAACTGTAACAATTTTCAAGTAAAGCAACTGTCATTCATTAGCTTCGAACGAGCTTGCCCATTTAAAGTATCTTTGATCTTTAACAGAAACGTAAACTATCATTACAAAAAATGCTCGGCACTATCACCTCCAAGCAAAAAAGCAGCGGCAGGGCATCATCCTTCATCTTTTTTTTCGCTAAAGCGGTTTTGGAGTTCCTTCCTTCTTTTTTTTTTTTTTTTTTGTCTCCTCGTTTTTTTTTCAGTATTGATGATGGGTGAACAGAGTTCAAGTGCGTCTAGAAATAGTATTGTGTTATCTTGTCTTGATTGGAGAGTTCAGTTTTATTTCAAGTCTGGGTTTCATAACTTCATATTAGCAGGTTTCGACTTCATTTGATCTGGAAATACAAAGCTTTATTGAACGTTGGAGAGCAGCAGTTCAACACAACAGCCAACGCAAGTCGTGTGTGTAGCCAGCATACAGTAAATTTGTAGAACCATCAACAACTGATGGTTCTCTAAGTACCTTGAAGAAATACAAAAGGAGAGCGCCACAGATTTCTTGCTAATGTATCTTACAATGGAACATTCTAAAGGTCAAACTTATTTTGGTAGCATTTTGTTGCTTGCCTTTTAACGACTGCTTATGGCTGTAACCATTTACGAGTTGTGGTTCGGATCGCACGCACCAACAGTGAAATTTTCTTGTTAAGTAAATGGTAAAATCGTTAAGCAACTAGGCGGGCTTATCTTATAAGTTATTCTGAGAACTTTTAAATAAACCTTGTATAGTCGATTGTTGGCCGACAATGCGCTGCCATAGAGCCGCACTTATTGGCTCGTTTTTTTTTTTTGTTTTCAGCAATGCGTCAAATTATTATAATTATTTTCTGCTTCGTGGAAATTATTATACTTTTAACAAAGGAATATCCTACTAACTGTCATTAGATTAGATTAGATAGGCGGTAGTAGACGAACCAATAGGCACATTCCCAAGGAGACACCGGAGCTTACGCCCCGGCCCTCTATGAGCTATTGCCATTATGTAAGTAGGATGTAAAAGGCTGGGAAACGAGAGGCGAAAAAAAGAAGACGAAAAACAAAGAAAGAAAAAAGAAGGGGCAGAAGAATCTCAGAATCTCTCAGTTAAAACTGTCGGCAATCATTTCTACCAGACATACTTATTATACCACTACAACACCACCTATCTTGTGGAACATTTCAAGTTTTAAGAAACTTATACACGATATGTCTCTAGTTAGAATATTAAGAGAATAAAGTTTGAATGTATCTTTATACTAAAAACATTTTCATTACAGTTAGCATCAACTGAGGCAACATACAGCACAGTACTTCATCTATCAGCGCGTAAACTTCCTATACTGCTTTGCAAACAATGTTTTTTTACATAATAATTATTCTCTTCTCTTTTTGTCATATAGCGATTTTGAGACGCGATTATTCGTTAATCTAGCACCACTCTAGCGTTAAGTGTTTTTAATTTTCCTTTACATCCCTCAGCTGTGTTGTCGCATCCCTTGCAATACGCACTTCCGTTAAATGCCAATCAAAGTTTCATCAACAAACATGTCTCGGGTACGCGAGGCGTCTCGTAGACAGCATCTGTCGCTATATTTACTGCACCAACGAATATTTAAAACCAGTGTAGCAGCGTCCATTAATTGTTTAATAAAATCAGGGAATAACTCGCTGCGGATGAGTTAATTGAGCGTGGTGAGCCAGACATGTTTGTGCCTCAGCCCTCGCAACCCAACATGATGGGATGATGTTTATTACAGGAGGTGGGTGCTTACGGCCATTTGTGGCCCAATAGTGGAAGTAAAAAGGCCAGAGTTCTAAATTTCCGCTGACCCCTTTTCCACACTTAGGGCTGGGGCGAAATTGCCCCCTACACAAACTTCTAATATTTACTTTCAAGTGTAGCAGATCGTAAAAATTGACACCTTCAGTTTCATGCTCGCATTTGAGAGGCTGCTGTGCACTGCACCTGCAGGCTTGATTTTTTGTTACAATTAAAATATAACCCTTTCGGATGAATGAACCTTTTTGTAACGCCCCCAAACCTGTAAAATGGATAGTGAAGGGGCAGAATACAAAAGCAGTGCAATCATTCAATTTCATTCCCTCAAAGCAGGACTTTCTACCTTCCGGCGCTGCTGAAATTTACCGTAAAAAACTGCGTTTCAGGCTTTCTGGTTGCAGCACGAACCAGTGCAAGAGGGTGTCCTGCGTATGGTTGGGGTATGCGGCCAAGGTGACTTTGCTTTGGCTATTTACCTCAGATCATTTAGAGACTCCAATGTTTTTTTTTTTTTCAGTACCCATTGTAAAATTAGAACATCTAAAGACACCACTACATTTTCTGTCCAGACTGTCAAGAGTAAATGTATGCAGTAGAACCACGGAAATGTTGTTTCCAATAATTTACAACACGTTCGTAAATTCTACAAGTTATGTTTGGTGTTTTTACTGCCATAATTTTTCTTGTAAAATCTCCGGAACATGTTGACAGTGTGTATTTAGGCACAAAACGCAAGAGTAAGTTTTTGCTCAAGCTCTCAATTTGATGAAAGAACTGGGGAGAGTGCCATAGCAGCCCTCGTAGCGACGGCACCGACTGACTACACTCTTGTGGCCCCAGTAATGTACACAGCTGAACATTGCGCTGCCGCGCGGGCTCGTGAGATAAGTGATTAATCCTGGCCTTAGTAGAGCCACATTTGTTTGGTTTATAGAAGCTATTGTTTCGGATGCAGGAATTGATGCTTAGACCAACATACAGTAACGCATTGTTTAGTAAGTTAATGATTTCCATTGACACGGAGCCATACAACAACTTCGACTTGGGAAACAAAGACCCAGTTTTAATCGTTAGAGTACAGCAGCTGCAGTTGCTATTTGTAGCTATCAATTAATATGATTACACGTTTGTGAATGTGTTGAACTTCAGTGTTAACTACGATGCAGTCTACATTTACTCTCACCCTAGTACCAAGAGTGAGGATCAGAAGTCTTGAAGAAACTTTTGAATGTAACTCTCTGAGGCGCTGTTATATTTGACTCAGTCCGACATTACGTATGTTTCACTATGAAGGTACTTATTCCACTGATGTGTAAGTTTTTCATTTTTAATTACTGCACTCTGTGAGCAAATGTCAAACAGCAATTGAAAAAAAAAAAAATCCTTTCGAACTCTAGACATCTGCCTCCCCGAAAATGTGGACTGTCTACACCAAAGTTTTAAGAATTTTATAACCTATTATAACCTATGACTGTCCCTTGTAATAAAAGCTGAAATTGTGCAATAAACTCGCCCACGTGTCTTAGTATTGCCACTCACCAAACTTGTTACAACCCATTTGGATTTTAGAATATATATTAAATGCATATTATATTTTACCTAATCTATTGTGCCCTCCCAAGCAGCTCCAAAGGACCTGAGCTCGACGTTAAGGCCATCACACAATGTTAGCAGCAACTTTTTAACACTAGATTTGTCACTGATGGACGCTTGAAACGATGTTATCTAAGGGAGCATGTTAACATTATTTGAAGTGCTGTAGTTGCAACAGCTTGCAAAGTAACAAAATGTGAGAATGTTAGAGTGCAGCACTCGCATGTGCTGGTACTGGAGATCACCTCCCTACTAGACAGGGGAATTCTTGTGATGCTTCGCTCGCTGGGTCAGCATTTGCGACGTTCAGACACCATTGCCAGGATACTGTCGTTAGCCGAGTGGTCCTCGTTGGGGATGCATATGAACCTACGGACCCCCTGGAGGTTCACGCGACCTCCTGCTGATACATGATGTTTGAAGCTTCTGTGCTTCTGTGGCAATATTGCACTGTTTTCATCCAATAAATGATAAAATTGAAGAATATTTTAAAGTCATAGGAGCAAAATTAAGGTTTCAATAGCTTATAATAATCTTTTACATCAATTTATTGATAATGAAATATTTTAACTATGGCATAGTTACCCCTAAATGCTTTTGCTCGATCACAAAACTTAGATTTTTCCAAAAACGGCGAGAACAGCATATGCTAACCAACATTCAATGCAAATAGTAATTTAGGGCGAGTCAAAATAAATTCAGGAGCGTTAAAAGGGAAAACTCGCTCTATGGGAATAATGGGCTGAGCTGAGATGTCACGTGACTGTGACATGACTAACTGGAGAGCACTCTGAGAGCGCATACATCCGCAAAGCAAGGCAGCAGTAACGAAAAATTGAAATTAGTTCTGAAACCATGATTTTCTTTGTATCAACAACAAACTTCAATCATTTGTGCCTTTCGATAGTATTAACGGTGTCTGTAACTTTCTTGAAGATCCGTTCATGACTTTTTGAGTTATGCAGAAATCAAACATTATGACAAACATAAGTCAAACACACAAACGGACCAACCGATCGTCAGCAAAGTTTAATCATCAATGTCTTTTACCATTACTAACATTTCTTGTAAATTTCATAAGATCCATTCATAACTCTTTGATTTATTGTGCTAACAAGCATAAAACCAAACACAGCAACATATAGACAACGAAAAAACAGATCATCACAAAAAAATTGGTCATTTACTCTTCGTTATATACCTAACAACTCATATAAATTTATATGAAAATCCGTCCATAACTCTTTGAGTTATGGTACTAAGAAAAAATAGGCAAACAAACAAACAGATGAAAGGAGTGTCACCAAAAGTAATCATCTGTTACTGTTAACATGCCTAACAATCTCTGTCAATTTCGTAAAGATCCGCTCGTAACTTTTCAAGTAATCTTGGTGACATACAAATAGAAAGACAAACACGACAACAACATAAATTTCTTGGCGTAGGTAATTATACGTTTGACGTGTTGTGTCTCTGAAAAGCAGCAGCCTAGAAGCCATTGACATCTACAGTACTAAATCAGTAAGCAATAAACTAAGTTGATGCCATTTTAATGTTGGTTGGGGATCCTTGTATTTCAGCGCGATTTCACAGGGGGTCCGTTGAAAATGAAGTTTGGGAACCACTGCCCTAACCGGAAATGTGGATGGTGGTAGAATTGCAGTTGTCGTAAGAGCCTTCCGGATCTGAAACAAAAAGCTGTTACAACCTGTGGTCGACTGCAGCTGTGAGCTCCTCTGAGGCCAGCGAGCATCTATGCGTAGCACGAACCAGTGTGCCTGAGGATTTGCCAGTTAGGGTGTGCGATCAAGTTGAACTTAATTTACCTTTGCCCGTGACACAAACTGCAGTAAAGTGTTGACCTTTTCACGACCGACGGTACCTTCAGGTGCTATTATTATTAGTATTATTATTTTTAATCTAGCGTCGATTCATTTTTTCGCTGCATTTTAGCCGCAGTTTCAAAAACCATGCAGAAATTTTTATCAGTTTTCGTTTGATTTTTGAAGGTATAACATCGAGGAATTCTAACGATCACGAAAAGAATTTTCTCCAGCATGAAGAGGTACAGCCAGGCAAGAAGAGCTTCGGTATAGTGAAAGAGTTAAGAAGAACTGGCCTAGACACTCGTTAATTCTCTAAGTAAATACAGAACTGAGACGCATTGGTGTTATCAATGCAGTGCATATGTCGGCAGTAACTGCAGCATAGCGTAGAAAATTGGCATTTTTACTGCCTGTGAACTAGTCTTAATTTCAGGGCGCCGGGGTTGGCGATAACTCCCTACCATTTCTGTGAGTGGTGAGCAATCATCACCGAACAAATTGCTACCTCTAAACCCAGTTGCTTACTCACAATGTAAAAAATTACCTCCTACCAACACGTCGGTGACGTTGAACACGGCAAGATAAATTGGTCTCTGCAAATAGACCGAGAGCTGCCAAATTGCGCTTGGATGTGATAAAATAAGGCCACGTTCTGCGTCATCGAGTACTGCGTGCAGTTGTCGTTATAAGGGGATCGGTTTTACGCTCGAAGAAGTTAGGTTTGCATAACAGTGCGTGAAGTGGAACATTTTATTTTATTGAATTAGGCTTATGTTGTTTCTTCTTATATTTGTCATAGGAGGTCCAATTGCTTATTGTGGGCATGGTCTCGGTTTCAAGAGCGATGTCACGTTCCCTTGGAATTCACCCAGTGTTTTGCTCTTTGAGATAAGCAATTGATATATATCTACATGTATTTAGCACATTTTCTTTCCTCTATCAAGAAAATATACCCTTGCAAAAAAACGGAATTTTTATTAGCTAATTGGTGATGCACCTCAAAATGCATACATATTAAGCAACAAAAAAAAAAAGATTGGTAGAATTCCCTCAAGTTTTTCCTACGCTTGCAGTAGTTCTAACATAAGTCAGTGTACCCTACAAGTATAGAATTTCCAAAATTATTGTAGCACAGCTCATACCAAATGATATCTGAGAAAATTATCTGAAGAGACTTATCGACTCGAGTTAAAAATTCAACAGTATCACGTGTTTCAAGGCTGGCTCACACGACTGTCATATATATGAATGTGTTTCTTCGGTATCTCATCGAGAGGCATTGTTGTGTAGAATTATAAGCAGAAAAGTGTTCAGATATATCAGATAATTGCTATAATGACCCTTGCTAAGCAATCTAACTTGCAGCAAAATTTGTACTATCTTTTTTGTAGACCCACTTCTGCCCACAGGGAGACAGCACAACATGTAAAAGATTCGCCGACAAAACCCATGTTCGTCTGATTATCGTGTGAACAGGCTTAAAGTCGCAGTGCTGCAGTGGACAAAGTATACATATAAGTTTTCGGATATGACCTACTGACAGCCAGAGCTACGTTTTATAAAAAACTTACTCCGACGATGAAAAGGCAGAGTTAGCTAACCAGCTGGACTTTAGAAAAGTGTTAGCTTGTCTCGTATTTTGCCTTTAATTAAAGACTTATACGGTAGCGATACGTAGCTAGAAAAAACTGCAAAGAAAATGGGGAACGCTTGGTGAGCGCCTCTCCGTGCACAATTATGCTCATTCTTGCTCGTATTTAATTCAGTGAAGCGATTAATAGTAAAGTGATTATTCCCAATAATTGTTAGGTGAATGTACACTACAATATTATGGAACAGTGGAATATATTGCAGTGCAGTTGTTTTGAATGATTTAATTTGGCCTCCCGCTAAGGAATATCACAATAGGATGCATGTGTCGCATACATTACACTATACATTAAAAGTTATAGTAAATCACATAATTAGATACATTAGTATGTGTTATAAGTAATACTCCAATGATTAATAGAGCATATTTTATATCTATAGTTCTATGAACCAATGTAAGTAAGAGAATCATACCTGGTGTGCTCATACTATACTTATTGTTATGCCTGGCCAAATATGTGAAGAGTGATGATGTAATTATCATTGTGTAATTAAATTGATGGTAAATGTCACTACTTGATGATAATATAGTTATTCCATATCATGTGTATGTAATTATACAGGGTGGTACATAACTAACGCACTAATTGGAAAAATCAACAGGATATCGGCATGATATCGTGTCTATTGCACTGACACTCATCAGTGTTTAATATTGTTCATGAAGTCCCACACTAGAAAAATAATAACTACAGATGACTGTCGGTAGTACAGATAGGATACCATGCTGACTTCCTGTGTTGTTTTCAAAGGATGCATTACTTATATATCACCGTATATTAAATGTTTCAAGTGTCCGAACTGATTTGAAGTAGAACGAATGTTATGTTTATATCTCATATGTAAATCATGCCATACTCGTATATATACTGTATATGTAATAATCAATAATACTCTGGAAGCCTTGGGACATTTTGTTATACGGTACCTAGAGCTTTGCCGGATCTATACGCATGTGTACCGTTAGTTCTGTAAATAATATTTCCAAATAAAGACTGGTTTTGTAGAAGTGTTGTTTTTGGTCCTACATATCGCCGTTTCAAATAATGATATCCTTCGAGAAACCAAATTTTGGTTCCGTACTTTAGAGTGAACCAATTATTGGGCGTCATGTTGTGAAGCAAGAGAAATGTTATGTACGTTCTTTAAATTTATTCTATGGCAGGCTTACGAGATAATCAAAGCAACATGTTCTCTTAACTCAGAATCCGAAGTCGTTACTGGGTCACTTTAAACGGAAAAAACATCCAAGTTTACTGAGTTCTAAAGCAATCCAAACTTGGAGTGATATCCAAGTCTATACTATGCTGGGACTCTTGCGGTGCTCAATGACGTTACTGCTAGCAATTTAGTTATTTTTTGGACGACTCGCAGCTACGTTCACTGGGACACTGCAAAGTATTGGGACGACAAGTTGTAGGAACACATTCCTACGACTATCGTGTAAGCCGTCAGAAGAAATGGGCAAGTCGTGCAAAAAAAAATAAAACATGTAAATGTTCAAACCGCGGCGACATTAATGCCATGCAACATCGAAAAATTGCAGTAGAACTGCTCGCAGCAGCATCAATGCTCTAACTATTTTAATCAGGATAGTGCAATTTTGCTTATTAAACTGTTGTATTGTGAACAAAATATTCACAGCTCTGTGGCGAATATCAGCGATAATCCATTACTACAATGTACAGTTTATATGATAACATACATATGAGAATTTTTCATCCTCTGCCGTTACGATAAAAAGAGAAAAGTTCAGCAGTAGTTGGGCCCGATTAGATGAAGTCACTGAAATATCAGTATTATTTAATATTTACCACATATGTAGGGAGAATATACTAATGGAGAAGCATAAGGTGGCTCTTGCCGGTCGGTCCCTTCACATTTGGTATAACGTATGCTAATGTGGAACGGTAGACGAGCAGAGTGCTGCATTTTCATACTCGTGGTCGATTGCTCGCCTCCTAGAAAGGGGCAGTGAATTTTTGCGGTACTCGGGACATTCACACTGCACTGTAGACAGTGGGCCTGACCTAGTCAGAAATGAAGCCAGTCGCGAGGGGGAGCAGTTGTCACAGGAGCCTGTCGTCTTTGATGCTATAATTCTGACAGTCTACGATCGACTGCAGATGTGTACTTTTTTAGGACCTAGCGGGCATTTATCTGCAGCACGAGCTATTGCATAAAAAAACTTTTTAATTGGTTGTAAGGTCATGCTGACTTTATTTTTTACACAGCTCCAGAAAATGCCACTGAAGAAATTGATGCGAAAATGCAAGCTGTATATGTACTTGCATTTCCCTAGCGCGCAAGACTCTTGGGAAAAAACGCATTACTTGTACATCCATACTTGGTGCAGTGCGCGTTAGACGGTTCCCTTGATTCTTACAATACCTACTGTACTGGCATTTTAAATACATCTTAGCCTTCGTATTTAGTTTACCATTAACATGTTGCTCACGAATGGTAGTCAGCATAGAGTCATAACAATATCCAGCACTGCAAGTATGCGCCAATACCCATTCAACCAGTTGCTTCGCTTTATAGTTCAATTAGTGAACGCTGTCAACGACTCAATCAATCAGCGAGTTTAATCTGCCGTAGTTATTTCTGCAGCTTGCTGGCGAGCATATCAAGATGGAGGGGGAAGACACGCCGCTGTACAAAAGAATAAAATTCTGCTGGCAGCGCTAACAATCACAAAAACAATATGAGGGAAGGAGGGTAACCCCATAATTCTGCAGCGTACCGCAGACAACTCTTGTGGTGGCGTCTATGGAAAAACTAGTCCGGCACAGTATTGCTTGGAAGTTGCGCATCATACATGGCCGGGCAAATGCATTCTTCATCTGCCAGGCCCCAAAGTTTCCCGGGAATTTCTTGCCCCGCGCCTAGGGAAAAGTTCTTATGGCCTTCTTGTAAGCATCATTGCGAACGTATTAATACGAGGGAGCCTAAATAAAAATTCCACACATGCTTTGTGTAAGAAGAAAGAAACAATTTATTTGAGTTGCACAATTAATAATTAGGTGGCAAAACTTATAAGTGTTGTAATAAAAGAATTAATGGCATTCTGTGAAGGCTACTGTATTTGTGGGCCCCTATTGATGGAAGGTAGCATCATCTAAGGCTAGGGTGCTAAATCTGACGATCAATAACGATCGCTTGATCACCTAGGTGGAGTGGATTGATCGCGCGTAGGCTATATTCCCGAAGTGATTGTACATAGATATTTTTTACTCCCTGACTCAAACAGCAACGTCGGTTGGCTCCAATACGAGCTTATCTTCATATCAGGAAAATAACCAAAATACAGTTAATTGAATAAGGTTGTACCATAAGTTATGTCCATCTTACGATTAATTGCTTCCTGTGTCATCAGGCTAAATCAAGACGAGTTTACGAAATTCCATAGCAAACTAGAGCACTCTGAGAGCCCATACCTCTGCCAAGCGAGGCAGCGGTAGCAAAAAATTCAAATTGGCTCTGAAAGCATAATTTTCTTTGTATAAACTCCAAAATCTAATCATTTGTGTCTTCTGATGGTAATAACAGCTTGTGCAATTTTCGTGAAGATCCGTTCATAACTTTTTGAGTTAAACTGCTAACAAACGTTATGACAAACATGAGTCAAACATGCAGACGAAAGAACCGATCTGTACCAAAATTTTTTAATCATTTATGGCTTTCAACATTACTAACAACCCCTATAAATTTCATGAAGATCCATTCAATATTTTTTTTTTTAATTATTGTGCTAACAGGCACAAAATTAAAAACAGCGACAAACGAACGAACGAACAAACGGATCATTACCAAAATTTGATCATTTACTCTTTGTTATATACCTACCAACTCGTGTTTATTTCATAAAAATCCATCCATGACTTTTTCAGTTATGCATTGAGAAAAATAAGGCAGACAAAAAAAAACAAACGGATGGACATATCTTCACCAAAAGTTAATCAGCTGTTTCTCCTAACATGCCCAACAATCCCTGTAAATTTCGTTCAAATCGGTTCAGAACTTTTTGAGTTATCTTGGTGACAGACAGACAAACACGCAGACAAGCACGACGAAAACATAACCTCCTTGGCGGAGGTAAAAATTATATCATTAAATATCTGAAGAACTGTGACTAATTCAGTCTATTGGCACAAGTGGAGCACATTTGCTTTAATGTTGTATTAACCAAATTCTCCAATGATTTACCTCCTCGCTGGAATGCACAGACCATCGAACCTGCGGCACTCCTCACTGCCCAAAACTGATTAACTAATTGAAGACAAATTAATTGTATCTCAATTACCTAGTGTAGATCACGTGCACTACGCATGCATGTCTCTGTTGAAGTCAAATTTCTGGGATTTAAAGTGATTTTAGGGTCGTTTTTAACATTTCCAGAATATATTATCATTCCCCATGGATGACCCATTTTGACAAATCTTTATTTTTTGTTCATATGTACATACTGTGAAGTAGAGAGAATATGCTGTTTTTGTTTGAGGTCCCTAGGTTAATTGGAAAACATTTTATCATACATTCCTTAAATTGGCCCTAGCGCCTACTTGGGAATGGCGTGCCCGATTCCAGTGGGCAGTCAAGTATGGTGTTACTGGGAGCAGTCGATGGTAAAAGTAAAGTCACCTTCACCGCACGCCCCAACCAGAAAATCCAAACACCCTTATTAGCACTGTAGTTAAATCACTACTGGGACCCAGAGGAGTGTAACGCTGCAGTGTAGCCTATCTCATATAGTTCGTCCTATGGCACATATTACAGACAACAGGTCGATCGTCAGTTGCGCCCCTTTTCCGACCCTAAGACCACCCCCTCCGAGTGACTATGAGTGAAGGAAATGCTGGTGCCGCATTCCCAAAATTTCTTCTTTTTGATTTGGGTTCGAACGAAAGATCTCATGAGAGTGAGCTAGGCAGCAATCTTGACCACTGAGATCCATGGGGCGTCAGGCAAATTCTCTACGGTAGACTAAAAAATAATGCACCAAGACCAGCATTAACCTGCATTATAGGTTCCATGACGTATATAAACAATGCACCCTAACCAAACACAAGCCTCTCTTGCAGATTCCACGACACATCTGAAAGAGCGCGTTCATAAAAATGCACCCTAACCAAGCTCAAGTCTCCCCAGCAGATTCCGCGACACATCCCAGGTTTATTTTCGCCTTGCCCGCGTGACTTTGCGTCTTGCTGGAGGCAGACTGCTAGTCAGCGTGTCCAAACAGGATTAAAGGCGGCAGTAGATTGCTGTTTGCTCGAGAGTTGACCAGGCCGCCCGTCTCACAGGCCCTCCGATCTTAAAATCAACTGAAACAGTTTCTTACGCCATAGCAGTAGCAATCTACAGCCTTTGTGGGGCCTGATTCATTCTGGGAGCATAGAAGTGCTGAATTAAACTTTAGTGGGAACTACAATGGCAACAGTAGGACCTCGAGGATATCAAAGACCACCTCAAGAAAAGACATAACAGCACATGGTAAGACAGGAAATTCGCAGCGGGCTCTTTTGCAATGGTGCAAAAATGGAGGCGAGAATAGACCACTGAGCCAGAATTCTAGATTTTGTTAGCCAGAATTACTGAAGAGACTCATTGATCAGCTGACAGATGTTCGTAACTGCACACAAGATAACATTATACAGTATAAGGTCGGCCTACCTTTGTTATCAGAATAGGCATGTTCATTTTTTCCAATAATTTACTTGCGTTTTATCATACGTCACACTCTAAAGCAAACGATTTGGGACTAATCAATTATGCAATAAACTGCCGTACAGTTCAGAAAAGAGGCGGTTACCCGCCATTTCGAGTCAACCAGCCCTCCCAGGGGTTACTCACTGCCCAAATACCTTACTTACTTACATTGAGTACCTTGAAAATCTTCGGAAGAAATCTAGGCGACGTGGCACATATCACCTCACTTGTGTGGAGTCACTATGCTGGGTTTCTTTTGTTGGATCGCAGCTAGAGGCCAAAGAGAGAGAGAGAGAGCCAGCACCAAATTATCTCCACAGTGCACGTAACCACTGACCGCTGGTCCATTAAGTATTTTTCTTAAATGAGAAACCAGCAAATTGAATTTGATAACTTAGGTATCTGTGGCGTTTCAAATTGAAAAAAAAATAATTAATCTATGAAAATAGACGACAGCTCACACATCAGGAACCATCAGACTGAGAGATAACTAAATGTAGGGGGAGTAAAATGTTTCGATTCCGAGAACGCAATTATTTTCTCTTGTAATCTCATAAGGCAGTGTCTCGAGAGGGTCACCTTCTCTTTCGCCGTGATTGGAGACAGCCATTTCGTCCCATGTCTGTATTCGGTGATATTTGGAATTTACTGATGAATGACATCTGCGTGCAAATTAAACCTATTAATTTTTAGAAGCCTGAGGCAATCTAGCACAGTTTAATTTGCCCAAAACTGCAGCGCTGAGGTTTCGATGAGGCACTTGGGATCAAAGTTCAGGTGTTAATATTGCAAGATGATTATTGAAGAAGACCTAGCGCTCAGACCTGCCTCGCTTTAGTAACAGGTTACGTTAAGATGCTTTCGGTTGTTAAAGTGCGTGACACCAACCAACTGTTGATGAAAACAATAAAATAAAGATTATAGCAGTGACCAAAAATTGTCATGAGCTATGGCGTCAGAAACGAAAAGCTCCTATGTATGATTAGCTGCGGTCCCAGGATCATTTACTATTTTGGTTAAGATCAGTGTCCCCGTAAAAGTGTCAAGGCGCCGAATGCTGACTCAGCGAGCTAAGCGCTGCAATAGCTTACCTGCCTGGTCAGCACACTGGAACCTGTGCCTTTGGCAGCTGACAACCAACCCTCCAGCACCCTGCTGCTGCTACGGGTATAAAGTATAAACAGAATCAACTGTTGTTTAACGACCCAAAGAAAAAAATGTCATTTCCTTCGTCCACATTGTCTGCTGAAGCATGGAACGTACTGAAGCTCAGGAGGGTTCATAACGTAAGTGCAGTAGCCCATTTAAAGGTCGCACACCCCAGCCAGGGTATCCCCACCAGGAAACCTACACGCACATGTTTACACTGGCGTTAAATACCTGCTAAGATCTAGAAGCGTGATCTACTTCAGTCCACAGCAGATTTTCCGAGCTGAAACGCCAAAGACGAAAGACTAATATGACAACTGCGACTCCATGATCGTTACCAAAGTTCGTTTGGTCAGTGACCTCGCAGTAGACTATGAATAACACCAAAGTTCAAGCTTCAAACTCAACTGTTTAGACTTCGTCTCCTTAGCCGGGAACCGAACATCTATGTAACATCGAACTTCGAAGTAACTGGCGAGACAATGCTCTGGACATTACGCCCGCCTCAAGTAAAAAAAGTTCCAAGTAACAGCAAACAAGTTTTGTAGATATTTTTTCGTTACAATACCGTGATCTGATGCAAAACTAACAACCCTTTAAAGGGATCAACCAGATTTTTCAAAAAATTTTCATTTGTGGACCAATTATTCTGAAATTTGCTCAGTATATATAATTTTGAAAAGAAACCCATTTTCCTTCGAACAATTTTTCTGATTTAGGCCTTAGTTTTCGAGATAATGGGAAACATATATATTTATTTTGTGAAATTTCAAAAAAATAGAGGTAAAAAATTTTTCATGCTAGATAAAAAACAATAATAGTTTTCAAATCGTTCAAGCATTCCTAACAAAGCTTTGGAGTAGGATTCTCCATTTTCTGTTTCGTTTTCTTTTGATATACGATTTTCAATCGCTAACTGAAATACAGGGGAAAAAAGCAAAAATTTTGGCTTTGGGCTGTGATAAAACTTTATGAGGGCAAAAATGATGGAAAATTCTGCTATATAGTTTATTAGGAATGCTTTAAGGATTCCAAAACTGTCATTGTTTTTTATCCAGCATAAAAACTTTTTGACTTCTATTCTTTTTAGATTGAAAAATCACATTTTATAGGAGAGGCAAAAAACGTGAAATTTTATGGTGAAATGTTATATAATGCACTTTTTCGCATTATGAATGAAATTTATATGCTGTATTTATGTTTTATTAGCATCTAAAAATAATATTCATTCATCATTTCATGATTTTTGAACCCCATCGCCCCCCCCCCGTTAGGACCCCTCTCTAGGATCCTATATAATATGCAATATAAGAACTGTATATATACATGTATATTTCTCTTTATCTCAATAACTAAGGCCTAAGTCACAAAAGTTGTATAAGCAAAATGTGTTTCTTTTTTCAAAATTTCGTATACCGGGCAAATTTCAGAACAATCGATCTACAATTGCTAAGTTTGACCTCCTGCCCCTCTCCCTTTGGACCCCTCTTTGTGGGGTTCTAGTGCCCCTAGTCCCATAAAATTTAGGACACACTTTCCCACTACCTATGGTCTCTTTTTCAGTAACGAAGAAAAAAATTTATAATTATGCCCAAAACCGCTAGGTTTCGCTGGGTTGATCCGCTTAAAGATAATAGCTCGTGTTTTATATTTCGATATTTTGGTTTTACAAGGTGACGTAATTTTCTTTAGCATCTGGTTGTAATGTCTGTTACCTGTCGTAGTTTGTTAAGATATTTTAATGTGCCTAATTCGAAATGTATTTTACATGAATCAGATGCAAAATTAGTTTCAATTTTAACTTCAGCAAAAAAAATTATTCAGATCCTGAATTTTACAACTGTTACCTGCCTACGCATGATACCGTTCACCATGCATGAAAATTATTGTGTATTTATAAGGTTCAGCTTCGAATGAGAATTGATAACACGACATACTCTCAGTAACGGGAAAGCGGACAACAGAATGGCTTACACAGTTGATATTTTTCCATTTTTCTTTTAGAGAAAAAAAATATTTTCTGCTGTTGCAATTCCAAGCCACAACATTTTGGGGCTTGCAATGGCTGTGGCAGCAGGATGTGCCACGCTTGTCACAGGTGCCTTTATTTCGGATAAAAAAAATTCTTGCAGTAAAGTTTGAAACTTCGGCATCATGAACAGACGTTCACACTTTAAACTAGAGAGCTCTCTGAGAGCGCATACATCCGCCAAGCAAGGCCACGGTAGCAAAAAACTGAAATTGGTTCTACAATCATGATTTGATTCACAAATACGCTAACAAGAACAAAGTAACTAAATTTTCGCTATCGATTAGGCCCAATCACAAAAATTGGTGGCTACGCCCAAGGAAAATACATGGACACATTCAGCCTTCACCTGCAGACTTGATTAGCAGTAAGCAACTTTCTCGCACAAGACAAAGATAACAGAAAAGAGAGTAAGAACAATTTGCTGCATTCCTATATACAGAGAATTTGCCAGTGCCTCAAGCCAACCCCTGTACCGTGTAAATGAAAAACACTTTTTCACGAATGATAGAGGGGGGGGGGGCGAGCATTGCCGATATAAGCTAACTTTCCTGGCAAAGAAGTTAGTAACAATATAATGGTATTAATTTTGTCCAGAAACTCAGTCATTAATGTGAGAACAGGCTCACGCATAGTCCTACTGTACTTCAAGTAATGCATCATCATGTAACTTGAGCGGTCAAAAACAGATAAAGTTAAATAAGCAGCAAGTAATAACTATGAAGATACAATTGGAAAAATTTCAGACGACGGAAAATGATCGTTGACCAGTGTTATTTATTCATCAAGGACTCTTCTGAGTAGATAGTTTTGTAAATATATCCTGCCAAAGTGGGCCACTGCTAAGAACTTAAAAGAACCTAATACCCAGCAGTGAAATCGCAACCACCGCTGTCACGGAGGAACACTCGGGTGGTCGCAGTTGACACATCACATAAGGCTTCCTTCTTTGACGCTTTAGCTCTGACAGTTTGTTGTCGACTGCAGCAGTGCACTCCTCTGAGGCCTAGCGGGCGTCTGTCTGCAGCTCGACAAAGTGATTCCGGACTTTCCAGTTGGCAATGGCAGCCATGCTGACTTTACCTTCACAAAAATGCATTTTCTAGTCTCAAAATGATAACATTAAATCTTTTTTGACTTAAACCCTTCAATCGAAACGCCTAAGCCGCTTAGCAACAGCTTGTGCTGAACTTCTATCTTGGTAGGTTCATTCCCATTTACAATAAAGTTTCAGGCAGCCAAAAAACTGATTACGCTTGAGATAGCTGAAAATTCAGTGCAACTGAGTACCACATATACTGTATTTATTTAAACCAAAAGAACTTATCGACAGGCCTGATCATTGCATTGTGAAAACTTGGCCAATTTAAAAGTGCAGCTAGAAGTCCAAAGAGTTTCTCCTGTCACTTTTGGACACGTGAGTTAAAGCTTTAATTAGACCTGCCCGCTGCTCGACGCAAGCGAGTCTGTCCAATGCAGACGCATCGCGTTACCAAATGAAGGAAGGAAGGAAGGAAGGAAGGAAGGAAGGCCAACAGAGAAAAGAAGTCTGAACTTGCGCCTGCCTTCGTTACAAAAAATTTCAAGTCCGATATCTCCGCTGGTGTTCGCTTTAAATGGTGGCTGGAAAAGCCACTAGCATGAACGAGAATCAATTGCTGTTTTCGTTTATTACCTTCACCAAGGAGGTCATGTTTTAGTCGAGTTTAGCTATTTGTCTGTCTGTTGGTTTGTCTGTCTGTCTCCATTATAACTCGAAAAGTTAAGGACGGATCCTTGCAAAATTTATAGGGATTGTTCCCTATTAGAAAATTTTTGGTGGAACACGGGTGGCATATGGTAGCCCCGTACACAGTCGAGAAAAGATAAGGCGCATTCAAGAGGCTACCGCGCTGTTCAGTCGCCAAGGGCGTTTTTAGGCTGGCAACATCGACTTCGTACCGAAAAAGATTCCCCCGAGCAGTTAGCGCTTCCCCTCGCTTGCCCAGAACAGCAATATTCTGCTACCTTCACGAAGGCCCGGAATATCTGGGGAACACAGTCAGGCAAGCGCGGCGAAGCGCTCACTGCTCGGGGGAATCTTTTTCGGAACGAGGTCGATGTTGCCAGCCTAAAAACGCCCTTGGCGACCGAACTGCGCGGTAGCCTCTTGAATGCGCTTTTTATTTCCTCGACTGTGTGCGGGGCTACCATATGCCACCCACGTTCCAACGAAAATTTTTAATAGGGTTAGGTATGTTTGGTGAAAAGTTGTTTAGTTTTTGGTGATGATCCGTTCATTCATTTGTTTGTTTGCCTGTCTTTTTTTTAAGCCAGAACTTAAAAAGTTATGAACGGACTTTTATGAAATTTGCATAAGTTGTTAAGTATATTACGATGAGTAATTGTGACAATTCCTTTATTCGTTTGTTTGTCTCTGTGTTTGATTCAGTGTTTGTTAGCAAAGCAAATCAATAAACCATGAATGAATCTTCATTAAATTTACAGGATTGATAGCAATGTTGAAAGATATCAATTATTACATTTTTGTGATCGTCGGTTGGCCCATTTGTGCATTTGACTGATGTTCGTCAGAGTATTTGTTAGTATCATTATCTGATCATAGGCTTGTTGAAATAATGACTCAGCTTGGCGAAAGCGATAACCATAGATCACAGAAAATTCGCAAATATACTCCATCTCCAGTCTACGGGACTTAAACGTACACGATAAAGGGATAAATTGGAACGGCTTGAATTCAGAACTGCAGTCAGTAAATCGGGATGTGCTGCTAAATAACTCAATAGAAAATGAAAGCATCAATGAGATATGTGAAAACATTTTATTGGAAAAGTACATGAAGTACTTTAGCCCGACAAAAAAAAATTAATAAAAGTCGACACCACAAATTCCGTAATGGACTACTTAGGAAACGAGCAAAACTTATCAAATGCCAGCAATCAACGAAGTTACAACAACGCAATTCAGAGTGAAAAAAGAAGCTAGATAAAATGGAACGTCAGCTTGCAAGATCTCACGACGGCGAAAAATAAAAAAAGAAAAGAAAGCCACCGAAAAAATAAAAAGCAACTGCAAATACTTTTTTTTTTTGCCTGCGCATCACATCATTCCTCGATAAAATGGAAAATCGGGCCACTGGTGAATGATACAGGATCTATTGTTGAGGATTACCAGGAAACGAGCGAAACAGTAAGCCGTCAATATAAAAAAAAAAGGTTTTAGTGACAAAATTCAAAACTAAGCATTGAATTAGCCATTGATGAACTTAGCGGCAACAGTGCATCGGGACCAGATGATGTCCCTGCAAAACTCCTTCTGATGTGCAAGCTAAACATCTCTTACCCCCTATACCTTATGTGGCAGAAATCAAGAGATGATGGAGTAATTCCACTCACCTACAAGCACGCGATTATTTCACCTATTCCTAAAGCTGGAAATAGCATGGATTCAGCCAACTATAGACCTGTCTCCCTGACCAGCCACGTAGTGAAGACGTTTGACTGGGTGTTTAGGAAACACCTTGTACATCATTTGGAAAGCAATAACCTGCTTACATCAAATCAACATGGCTTTGCCATAAACGTTCAACCACTTCGCAGCTGCATAAGAATTATGACTCTATTCTCGACCTACTATGCCAAGGTAAAAGTGTGGACGTAATATACCTAGATTTCGTCAAAGCATTCTTTAGAGTAGATCATTCAATACTGCTACTCAAACTCTTCAACATGGGTATCCGTAGAAAATATCTTAAATAGATCGAAGTTTTCCTGACAAACCGAACCCAAAGTGTAATTATAAACAGTAAAGTGTCCAAACGACAGCCGGAACTCAGTGGAGTCCCACAGGCACCGTACTTGGTCCAATACTCTTCCTCATCATGATAAATGATATGGGGCACCAAAGGTAGTTTCCCGTCCCGTCATCGTTCGCTGATGACACACGGATATTAGCAGCGGTACAATCAAAGGCAGGCGTACGGAATGTGCAACTAGATCTTACCAACATCTTTCACTGGTCATCGGTTAACAACAAGATCTTCAGCTAATCAAAATTTGAACTATTACGGTACGGAATAATACTTCTCCCTCACTGCATCTACGTCCTACAATACGAGAGATGGGAGCGAAATTGAGAGAAAGCAAATTTTAAGGGATCTTCGGGTGAGAATACAAGGTAATGCCACTTTTGAAAAACATGTTCTTCGAGTTGTTACCGTAGGTAAGAAGTGGAGCGGATGGGTGCTTCGAACTTTCTCTTCACGAGAGGCAGACACAATGCTCACCTTATGGAAACAACTAATACTGCCAAGGATTGAATACTGTTCACCTCTTTGGATGCCAAGCAAACGGAAAGACTTAGAACGCCTCGAGGCTATCCAGAGATCGTTCAGTGCCAAAATCCGAGGCATGAAAGATTTAAACTATCATGAAACACTAGCTCAACTTCAAATGTACTAAATTCAAAGGATATTCGAGCCCTTTGCGATCATATATATTTGGAAAATTCTAGAATTAATTACTGTCAACGTCAATGGGCGAATCCAGGCCAGACACTCAAACCATATTGGTCGCACTTGTGAAGTGCGAATTCCGATTAAAACTGGTGATGATGCGATAGCCACAAAGTATTGTAATAGTTTCGTGGTCCGAGGGGCGAGGTTATTCAACAAAATGTCTCGTCACATTCGAAATGTCACCGGTACAGAGATTGTGAAATTTAAAAACACACTGGACGCATGCTTACTGAAAGTGGTAGATAAACCTGCTGTAAGCGGCTAAGTGAACTGTGGGGATAACTCGCTGTTAGCCACCCCGCTGGTTACGGACTGCACCAGCACCTCTACACAAAATAGGTGGCGTGCATAACGTCACCTGGACCTCGTTCGAAGTATCTTCAAAGGTATCGAAGATACGGTATCATAACTCGAAAAGTTATAAGCGGATCTTCAAGACAACTGCAGAAGCTGTTACAACTGTCAAAAGGCACAAATGATTAGATTTTAGTGTTGTAACAAAGGAATTTATAGATTCAGAACCAATTTGAATGGATCAACCATTACCGTTCCCTGCTTGGCGGAGGTATGCTCTCTTAGCGTGCTCTACTTGTTGTAGGTTTTCATTATGTCAAAGGCCAATATGGAAGTTTATCTGCACGACCTAGACTTTGCCGCAGATTTTCCATTTCGACTTTTTGACTCACATACCAGAAAATATGACTGGGCACCTCTTTCAATTGTTGATTTTAAAATATTAGGTTGGAAACTAAGTTCTTGCTGCTTATTTAATGTTTTGGAATATTAAAGCCGACAATAACTTAATTTCTGAACTAATACAATATGTTACCATCGGTTATGCATAGACAATTTTTTTACTTATTTTTCAAGACAAGTGACAAACATTTAAAATGTGAATAGTAAGTTAGTGCACAGGTATGTTGTAACTATAAAAACAACTAGAGAAAAAGAAAACGGAACAATTTCCCACGTTTTGGCAACATTTGCTTATCGAGCGGGGTTCTGCTGTTACCCCAGATTATGCAACATCACTCTCTAGTCAATATGGGCAAGAAAAGCGGTTTAAAAAGTGAAGAAAACATCAAAGGGACCTCGTTATTGGCTTCTGGTAAGACAAGACTCGAAATTTCTAAAGAATTACAGCGTGATCACCGAACATTTAAGGCTTATGCAATTGGAGGTAAAGTCAACAGGAAAACTCCGGATAGAGCATCTACGAGGAAATTGACTGTTCGGGATATGCGGCCTTTGAAGGCTTCTATCGCAAGAAAACAACTTTCTACAAGTAAGGCGATATTTGAAGACGCTGGAGCCCCAATACTAAGCAGAAAGACAAGATGTGAGGTTTTGCAGAAGCTAGGGAAAGTGACAAAGGCAATTAAACGACCACTTCTAACAAACACTCATAAAAAAATAGGGTCAAATGGGCTGAGGAGAACATGAAAACTGATTTCTCCCATATCATATTTACTAACGAATGCAGAGCCACTCTTGATGGTCCAGATAGATGGGCGTCTGGATGGGTCCTCCATGACCGACCTCAACAGACACGGCTTAAGCGTCAACAAGGTGGTGGAGGTATAATGTTTTGGACCAGGATAGTATGTGACAAACTTATTGGTCCATTTGAAGTGGCGGAAGGAGTTAAACTGAATGCAGAAAGGTACTGCCAGTTTCTTGAGGCTAACTTGATACCATGGCTTGATGAACAGACTATCGCACGCAGATCCAAATTGGTATTTCAGCACGATAACGCTCCTTCACATCGAGCACGGTACACTGCTAACTGGCTTGCGGATGGAGGATTCAAATCAAAATGGATTATGACCTGGCAAACGAATAGCTCCGATTTAAATCCCGTTGAGATCCTCTGGGCAATGATCAAAAGGAAGGTCTATGAAGGTGGTCGGCAGTTTTCGAGCAAAGTAAGCCTGTGGATTGCAGTAAAAACAGCAGCAGATTCTATTCCACCATCTGAAATATCAAACCTGACAAAGTCTGTTGATAATCGCTTTAAAAAATCATGAAAAATGGAGGTTGCCATGTTCAAAATTCCACTACTGAACACTTATTTCAGTGTTTATTATATTGTTTTGGTTATAATTTATTGGTTTTGGATGTTTAATAACAATATTCCTATTCACTTGTATTTATTTCCTCTTTATGACGTTTTTATTAGCTTCATGCATAATCTGAGGTAACTGTAAAAAATTCGTAAATAAGCAAATTGTATGATAAACTTAACCAATGGATAAATATTTATTTTACAATTGATGTTTGTATTGGCATCATAGCCATACATTTAGTTAATATTGATATTTCAAAGTTAGACACTCTTCTTGAAAAACTAAGTAAAAAATTCTATTTGCATAATCAAAGGTAATGCACTGTAATATTGAATCTCTCTGTAATGGTAATCGCGACAGTTACCATCCCCGTTTCTATGAAGAACGCTCATGTGTCATTTCTTGATACTTAAATGAAGCATCTCTTGTAGGAGGTCCAGAGGAAGCTTGGCCAGTGTGTTTTATAACTTGTAACTCGTTAATAGCGAGCTAATAACGGCTATTAGGAGTAATAAAAAAAAATTGCAAGCAGTAGACTTTCAACAGGCACCCGGTTCAATCAGTTCCTGTATCATAAACAAATTCTTGGCTGTCCCAGAAGCTAGTATCGTTAAAGAGCTTCTGGACAGGCTGAAATGCTGTGCGGGTATTCTCAAATTTATATTAGAGTAGCTGTCTTAATTTCTTGAACACCTTTAATATAATGCATCTAGTTTGAAGTTTGCATATCCTTGTAGTTATATTTTTCTGAACCATACATACATATATATATACTTTTAATACAACCTGATGGCCAACTGATTTATTGGTAGCAATATCGAGAATTAAATCAGCCAGGAATGTTTCAATATCACTGAAGAAAATTTCACCGTGTGAAAGTTTTTCTTTCTTCTCTCTCTCTCTCTCTCTTAATAAAGACTAGGTTATTATATATTCTGTAGTATCATTTTCCAACATAATGCATTTTTTAAACGTTGCATACAGTATCTTATTGCTAGATATTAAAACAATGTTAGCATTGCACGGCATACGAAACAAACCAAACACAATTTTATCTTAACTCTGCATCTGTGAACACGGCGGGCACTATTGCTGGACTTGAAAGTCGATTTTGCATGTAACAACGTACTTATTTATTACTAAATTTAAAGCTTCTTTTGAAACTTTCATATATGCTAATAACGGAGATTTTTTTTTTTTTTTTCAGTGTAAGTCCTTTGAAGACACAGGATGGCGGGGCCCTTTGAACATTGACGACACTATTGGTAAAGGCATGGCTGTTAAAAACAGTATACATCCGCAACGAATACAATTAGATTTGACCTACATCAACCACTGTTCAGTAGAACCACTTAGAATATAAATATAGGACTCACCTCTTGTTCAGTTCGTCTTAAACGAAAGTTTGTTAAAAGAAGTCTCCTTCTTCTTCTTCTCAGAAGAGGTAAAGTCAACTTGACCGTACCCCCAACTGGGAAACCCGCATGCACTGGTTTGTGCTGCAGATATAGACCAACAGGCCCCAGAGGAGTATACGGCTGCAGTCGACCACAGATGTCTAGAGCTATGGTGCAAGTGGCGGAAGACTCCATGCGACAATATCTGCGACCCTCAACCCTCCCCATTGCTGGGGAAGGTCAGTAACCCGCAGCAGTATGCAGACCTGATGCTGACCGATCACAGCAAGCACGCTAAGAAAATACCCAGCTGGGAACTGGGCACGAACCAGTGACCTAGTGAGTCGAAATCAGACGCTTTAGTTTGCCGCTACTGCGGGTGTAGTAGTTCGAAAAAAAGGGATGACGGTAGTAAGACACCTGTTTTGATAAACAACAATCTACAGTATGAAGGGCACAGGCGTTCCTAATCGCCTTGAATTGTCCACTACTAATAATATTTCTCTTTGTTAGCATTAATAATTTCTTGGTAATGCAGGAAAATTGATTCTATAAAAGATTACAGCATTGCTTGCAGCAGATCTACGCTACAAGTTATGCCAGGAAGCCTTTGCTTAATTTTCAAGTTAATGTAAAAGTAAGCTGGAATAATTAGTTGTTGTGTTACATTGGAGAATCAATTTCAATGAAGGAATAAGAATACACTCTCGCCAGCGAAGTGTTTCCGTAATTACTTCGATAGTACTTTCCGAAGCTGCTTTCCGTAGAGAAAAATTAAGTTTTTCCAGTACTGGCTTCAGTAAAATGAACACTTTGGCAGCTCAGTGATACGAGATGCAATTAGAGTACTCGAGGAAACCCACAGACCGCAGACTAGGACAGCTATCACAACAGGCCAGGCAGGCCCTGAGCCCTGAATATATTTTCGCCTTAAGGAGCGTGGACACACATATGCCATGCTGTTGTCTATACAACCTCTCCCCACTTTACTATTATAGCGAAGGGTATTTTCGCCGTATAGCGACATCGTGGAAAATGTCAACTTTGACTGCACCCTCCACTGGGAAATCCACTCACACTGGTACTTGCGGCAGACATAGACCAACTGGTCCCAGAGAAGTAAGGGCAGTTACGACCGACGACTGGTCGCTAAAAGCTTTGGCAACGAAACGGAAGGTTCAACGACCAGCCACCCCCCTACCATAGAGTAGGTACCCACACGATAGCTATGCGCATAAGTAAATGCCCCGATTCAGCGCGCCGAGTGCCTTGAGAAAGACTGAGCCGGGTGTGGGGATCGATCCCGGGTACCTCGACACAACTGTGCAGCGTCCAATGTCTGCAGCTATCATGGGTATAATAAAAGGCTGAAATGTACAGTAATTGGAAGTTGGGCGAGAGGGTTGCAGTAGCTCTCAGCGTTAAATAAATAAATAAAACTCGTGTATTTAATCTCTTCTGGATCCTGTGCCCATCAGATTATGACTGGTCTACACGGCACTGTTGCACTCTCAACTTGTGACTGGACGTGTTCAGCTCACCTATTGTCCCGATACACGGTGAAAGTTGGCTGCATAGATACGGTAGCATGAAGCACATGCGAGTTGAATGTCCAGTGATTATAAAGTGTGGTCCCGATATTAGGGGGCACAGCACCCTGAGGTTATACATTACCTTTTAATACTAAAGTGGGGAAAAAGTCAGAAGTTCGTAAGTAGATTTATACCCATAGACGAGGTTCACATGTAAGTGAGAACATAAATGTTCTAAGTTGTGCTATCACCGCAAAGCAAAAGGGCAGTTTAGGGAAGTGTTTTCCCAAGAGATGTTGTAAGTTTTTTCAGTAGGACTTAAATAAGACATTAGAAGCTAAGTAAATCGGTAGCTCGGAGAGCCTTTTGTTACTATCCACCATTTTCCGACAACGACTTCTAAAGCTGATGTTTGCCATCAGTTCAATAGTGCTCTGCAACTTGAATGATCTGTTAATTCAGGAATTGATACCCAAACAGTAAACTTGAAAAATAAAATAAGAAAAGAGTCGTTACCCAGGTAGCAATCAAATATTACATTAAATTAATATTATTATAAAGTTGCTTTGTTTTTTCGTGTTATATATTATTTCTGGTATGTTATTATCTTGTTATTTTGATATTACAATGTAGTATTTGTTTGTTGTGTTTGTATCTTATACTATGATAATATTATAATAATGTTACTCATCAACATTATCTCCTAACATTGATTTATTGTTCGACAAAATCTTAATTTACCGTTAGTCCAGATATTAAACTGATGTTATAGACTAACAAGTAAAATATACCTCTTCAACACCAATAAATATTAAACATAATATGAAAATATTGTTTTAGACTAACAAATAAAATACATCGCGTACGCCTGAAACTCGGTTGAGTAACCGCTTGAATTCATATTTCACATCTATGTTTATTTTCTAATGTTATCCACTATATACGAGAGATAAATGTTCGAAGGTGTAATTTTAACTAGTATAACATGAAGTTTACATCTTTATATGTACAAACCTACTGTAATGTATAGAATTGAGTGCATATTATCTTGAATCTGATCATCCGTTGTTTGACGTCTGAGGCGGAGGCCAATCTGCTTTTGCAAATACGGTCAGAGATAAAACTGGCAAATAACTTCGTTTATGCCTAAACCTTTCTTGTCACGTTTTCTCGAAGGAAATTTTACTCCTGAGTGGGCAACTTGTCCCAGGAGAAGCCTTAACGGAACCACACGGTCTGCCATAGGCTGGCGTGTAATATTGTAATGTTGGTAAATAATAATAATAAACTAACATGGACATCATAACATTAAAGTAGTGTGCTTAACATGTCATGGAACATTATTTCAATACTACAGAATGACCATCCTTTGACAGTTATTAGAAGATAATATTTTATTAATACTAAAATAATATTATAAACATTGTTCAATATTAGTTTATTATTTCATCGTAGCATCCAACATTATGCAACAATATCATTTTAATATTTCCGGATATTATTTTCCTAACATTGAAATAATCGTGTAAAAAAATATTTCAGCATTGGGGATAATACTACCAAATGTTACATCATAATATCATTCTAATATTAACATAACAATTTTTGCTACGTGGGTACTCTAGCAAACATATACGCGACTCGAACAAGGGCAAGGTGCAAATGCTTGGACAACTTGCCGACCAACAGATAATTACCTCCGCCAATGAGGTTATGTTTTCGTCGTGTTTGTCTCTTTGTCTGTCTGTCACCAAGATAACTCAAAAAGTTATGAACCGATTTCGATAAAATTTACAGGGATTGTTAGGTATTTTAGGAGAAACAGATGATTAACTTTTGGTAAAGATATGTCCATCCGTTTGTTTGTTTGTTTGTTTGTTTGTTTGTTTGTCTGTCTCATTTTTCTCGATGCCATAACTCAAAAAGTTGTGGATGGATTTTGATAAAATTGACATGAGTTGTTAGGTATATAACAAAGAGTATATGACCAAATTTTAGTTATGATCCGTTCGTTCGTTCGTTTGTCACTGTTTTTAATTTGATGCTTGTTAGCAAAATAACTCAAAAAATAATTAATGGATCTTTATGAAATTCATAAGGGTTGTTAGTAATGTTAAAAGACATAAATGATCAAATTTTGGTGCAGATCGGTTTGTTCGTTTGTATGTTTGACTTATGTTTGTCATAACGTTTGTTAACACTATAACTCAAAAAGTCATGAGCGGATCTTCAAGAAAATTGAACAAGCTGTTGTTAATATAAAAAGGCACAAAATTTAATGATTAGATTTTGGAGTTAATAGAGAGGAAATTATGCTTTCAGAACCAATTTGAATTTTTTGCTACCGTTGCCTCACTTGGCGGAGGTATGCGCTCTCAGAGTGCTCTAGTTATACATAAGTTACATATAAAACTACCTCCGCCAAGGAGGTTATGTTTTCGTCGGGTTTGTCTGTCACCAAGATAACTCAAAAAGTTATCGCCGGATTTTGACGAAATTTGCAGGGGCTGTTCGATATGTTAGGATGAACGGTTGGTTAACTTTTGGTGAAAATCCGTCCATCCATTTGTTTGTCTGCTTTATTTTTCTTAATGTCATAACTCAAAAAGTTATGGACGGATTTCTATAAAATTTACACGAGTTGTTAGGTATATTATAAAGAGTAAATGACCAAATTTTGGTGATGATCTATTTGTCCGTACGTATGTTTGTTGCTGTGTTTGATTTTATGTTTGTTTGCGCAATAACTCGAAAAGTTTTCAGTGAATCTTCATGAAAATTGCAGGAATTGTTAATAATGTTAAAAGACATGAATGATTAAATTTTGGTGCAGATCGGCTTAATCGTTTCTATATTTGAGTTGTGTTTGCTACAATGTTTGTTACGAAATAGCTCAAAAACTTTTGACTGTATCTCTATGAAATTCACAGGAGTTGTTATAAGATATAAATGATTAAATTTTGGTGCAGATCGGTTGATTCATTTGTATGTTTGACTTATGTTTGTCGTAATGTTTGTTAGCAGCATAACTCAAACACTTATGAAATGATGTTCAAACAAATTGCAGAAACTGTTCATGCTATTAAAAGGAACAAATGATTAAATTTTGGACTTATACAAAAGAAATCATTGTTTGAGAGCCAATTTGAATTTTTCGTTACCGTTGCCTTGCTTGGCGGAGGTATGCGCTCTCCGAGTGCTCTAGTTTGTATAATGTGTTTATTCGCCGAAACTTTCATCAGGCGAGCAATCAATACGCTAATCTGTACAGTTACCTACTACAAAACATATTAGATATAAAAACAGCGCATGAAAAATACTGATTACGCAAACACTTACGAAAAAATAACTCACATCTGAGAAAAAAAATTGGAATTGGAAACCAGTAATATCTTCAAACATCCAATCCGGGCAATTAAATCCAAATGTGCACTCAGCAGAGGACCTCACATAGTAAGTATTACACTTGCTCAAAAAACCCTAAGGCAATTACTGACCTTACAATTTCCTGCCTTTGAATTGATTCGATAGCAGATGAGCTGTCGCAGCCGGCAATGTTAATTTTGTTTTCTATAATGAGAATATCCTTCTGATGGAGTTAGACTCGAGCCATCGGCTGTTGTAAACAGAAGCCCTTTAAATATCTCCATCAGCATCTCATTAACTTTTGTTCATAAACAGTCCAGAGCAGCCAATTAGCCGGCAGCTTGGCCTGCTTTCAGCAGAAGTGGCAAATTGAGATCACTTAAATTAGTTATAAATTATGAAAATTAACATGACAACAATTTGGTTTATTTAAAAATCTTTCCTCCTGTAGGAACTCCTAAGCCAAACATACATAAGTTTCTCCCATGTACAGTTTAACGGATTAAAGTAAGAGGGGACTACTTCTTTTATCTTAACGATTTTTTAGTATAGTTGAGAAAAGAATGTTGATTTAAATTTCCACAGATTCATCTCAAAGTCTCAAACAGCGATTTTTGACGTATTTCATAAGGTGCAGTCCTCCTTGACTTCCAGCTGGGTTCCTAACCCCGTTGCGCCTTAAACTCAAGTGTAAAATAACGAATTTTAACACCAGCAATCATGTCTTCTTTGAGGTGATAATACCCGTCTATCGCTCGTACGCGCAGTTACTAGAGATTGTTTTGTGTTAGTGAAGCGTTACGTATTAGTACCTGTGTTTTTAGGAGGTATATGTAGGTATTACTTTCATAGTTCTAATTTTTATGTGAAATATGTTTAACTAGAGCAGTCTGAGAGCGCATACCTCCGCCAAGCAGGGCAATGGTAACGAAAAATTCAAATTGGTTCTGAAACCGGGACATTCTTCGTATCAACATCAAAATCTAATCATTTCAGCCTGTCAATAGTATTAACAGTTTTGTACTTTCCATGAAGATCCTCTGATAACATTTTGAGTCAAGTATCTTACAAATATTATGACAAACATAAGTCAAAACACAAACGGACCAACCAATCATCACCAGAATTGAATCATTTATGTCCTTTAATATTACTAAGAAATCCTGTAAATTTCATAAAAATCCATCCATAACTCTTTGAATTATTGTGCTATCAAGCATAAAATCAAACACAGCACAAACAGACGAACGAACCAACATGTAGATCATCACAAAAAATCGGTCAATTACTCTTCGTATTATACCTAACAACTCTTGTAAATTTCATAAAAATCTGTCCATAACTCTTTGAGTTATGGCCCTAATAAAAATAGGCAGACAAACACACTGTAATGGAATTACCAGTTTTGGATTAGAGCTATCCGCGCCTGAAGAGGCAACTCGAACAGTTTCGCCCCATTCCCTTTCGGTCAGCTGTGCCTGTACTAGGTTGTGCCGAGTGACGTTCTCCTTGAATCTGGTGTTCCGACTTGTCAGTTTTTTCTTTATTATCGTGCCTTTTCGAGTGTCATAGTTCAATATTTATTTCTACTTTTTCATACATATATACTATTAGCTTTTCTAGGTCGTACTACGCGATGTCACTTGTGGGTTCTCCGACAATTGTT
>LQNS02278175.1:873406-883657 GCA_001587735.2 Parhyale hawaiensis | reverse complement strand
ACGTTTAATATGAGATTTTATTCGTTAGTACTCGTTTTTATATACCTTATCAGTTGCCAAGTAAGATTGACCCATAATGTCTCTGTTATTTTGAGGTTTCCATTTCACTCCACTTCCCAATGAATTACGAGCAGACTTACATTGCATACTTTTTTCTCTCTTCTTCACTCGATTTGATAAGTAAAACAACTCAACACTTGTGGAAAAATTGAAATAATTTTCCCCCAGACTTCACCAGCGCCTCACCATCACATTATACAGCACGAGAGATCTGTAGAGTCCGCCCCTGATGTAGAATGCATTTTAAACCACAAGTGATTGGAAAATCTTTTTCCGGAGATCCATGTCCTTGTTTATCTCCATTTAAGCCCTACGCCATGGATCAATCTCTCTTCCTACTAATATACAAGTTCGTATTCCGAAAAGATTGTTTCCATACTTTAGGAATAAGAGACTGCACTATACAAAATTGCCGCTTTTGGGCGCAGCGCTGAGGGAATTGGAACAGTACAACAGAGCGTATTAATTTATTCACAGCTAAGCAAAAGACCTTGAGGTTGCAAATTTACCTTCTGGTACTGGTTCTATAATAAAAATTATCTGTACGCAAAATGTTAATTATATTTCGTAGCAAACAGCCTAATTGATTTCAGCTCTCTCCCGATTGCCCACAAAATATAGAGGGCTCTTGTAATGAAAGTTACAGAGCGGGAAGATTTTTATTCATATCGCGAGGATTGATTCCTCCACGTCAGTCTGACAGCAACATCTCCTGCGCCAGAGAGGGGCTCATGACATATGCAGCGTCGCTCGATCAATCATCATCACATCAGCATTGCATAAACATGGCGTTTTTGAACCTTCATCCAACAGCCAGTGGAGAGCTGTTTCGCGACGCTCGCAGTGGGTTGGAACTCTGTGCAAGGTCTTCACTTTGATCGTGAATGATTAACAAGTCTGTTGAAAATACATCGGCGACCCTTCTAAGGGGAACTGGTATAGTATCAGTGTAGCAGATGAATAGTAAGCTACGTTTAGCTCTTAGACTTATGAAGTTGTTCGTACGAGATCAAGGTGGTGTTACGCACTACACTCGTCTTGCACACAGATGACTCGATGTTACAAGACAATTTGGAGAACCAGCAACGAGTTATCTTCACATTGCAGGTAACGCTGGCTTACATCACAGAGAATGAGTCCAGTAATTCTTTGAACTTCACGTCTTCAATACTAGGGCGTTTCGAATATGACGGCACCTTTTGTTATGTATCGTTCAGAAAATTCTTATTTGTCAACAATACATAAGAAAAGAAGGCGGTATACGGAAAGATCAAAATAAACCTAACTAACAAGGAATATCTACTATAGAAATATGGTATAAAATGAAGAAAAAACGGTTGGAAGCAGAAATCATTGCGTGTACAATGCAACCTGGCCCCTCAAACGGTGAATCGATTAGCATTTTAATTCAAGACTCATAGTACGTAAACTAACACCACCAGTACGGTGTCATACAAGCGCAGCACGAGCTGTGGAGGAAACAACATATAGGAGCAGAAAGGATATTACTCCAGCAGTAGTAAGAAATTCATGAGACAAAAGCTATAGTGTCTTTCAATCATAGCTGGACGGGGATTTTGTACGACCCTTTTTTTTTAGGTCTCCTCGCCCTACAGTTAATGTGGAGGCTCTAAGGTCAGTGGTCGCGATCCATTTACTGAAGTAGCCTTAAAGATGAGTCAGCGCCGTGCGGCTATTAAAAGTGTTGCAATATTGAATTTTTTTTTTTTTTTCAGGCGGGCCGCCGGAGAGCCGTAAGTTCCAGGCAACACCGAACTACGTTTATAACCACAGAAGCGGCTACGTAGGAGACAAATCGAAAACTTACCCTAACTGCTGTGCAGCGCAGCTCTGTACTGAGGAAATTTCCTACCGACTGATTGATACTCAGATCACTATTTATATCATGGAATTACACCTTTTCCATCTATAACACCTCAAAAAATTTGGGAAACGACACGCATATTAATTAATAATCATCGCTTATTCAAACTGTTAATAAATTTGTGGGGGACTCTATTTGGATGTCAACACTCCCCGGACTGAATCAATTATCACCTTGTTGACCTAACACAGTAGATAAAGTTACTGCGGGCTTTGCATTTGGCGATAATTCACTAGTTTGACCGAGTTAAGTCTTTATTGTAGGGAAGGTCTTTTATTCATAGTCTACCTTGCTCTTATGTGTCATTGCCAAAATCGCTGATACAAGACCACAAAAATCAACGGAATGATTTGTCTAATATTTTATTCAGGTGGTGATGTCCCATCATCGCCTAAAATTAACTTGACTTCGTGGACTTCATTGCGTGTACTTAGTAAAGTATTCCCTGGCACATTAAGCTCTACACATGAGGCCGCTTTAACGACCGTAAGTTCACAGAAGTACCTCCTCACGCACTCCTCGAATATTTCATGTCACTAACGTTTCTCGTAAAGCCCCTGGCGGTGCGTGATATTCCAACGATACAATAGTTTTTCAACAGCCAGCCTGAGTTCTCTCTGGCTAGTTCTTTCCGCCTCGTCTCTCACTTAAAACCTTTTTCCTGTGTTAGAAACATTGCACGTACGCGCCCCAGACAACGTGATGTTGCCATCTGCAGAAAGCATCTTACGTTTGCCAACAAAACTTGATTATTTATCCTAACACCGCCGTAGTGCAATCCAAAGCTCCACATAAATGAATTAAGGGTCCCATTCTTCGTGCTCTTCGTTTGTTATTAAAGAACGAGTCTCTCAAGAATTTCGCTCGGAGAATGCGGAGGGAAGTGGAAGGCAAAGATTTGTGAATTTCTTCTGTTCCTCTGCCTGGAATTGGAGAACTAGGGTGGCTAAATTAACAGGTGTATTTTCTGCTCACGGACAGTGACGTAAGACTTGAAAATTAATTTTGGAAAACGAAAGTAATGTAACGTACAAATAGAATATCAAAAGAAAATACTCGAATAATGCTGCTTATTTTCTAAACAGAACCGTTTTCCTCTGCGTGTTATAATTTAATTGTTAAAGTTTTGTTCAGCTTAATCATAGTGCGTACAGTTTTGAAAGTAAATTTCTACGTTTTTGAACAACTGAACTATGTGAAGCACTCAATAACAATCATGAAACTGCCATACAAGAGGTTGGCAATGTAAATTTATTTCTCTGAAAAGTACAAGTTTGCTCTGTATTGACCTCGTTCAATAATAATAACAACATTAAAAGCTAGAGATGCACTCTGATAACGGCTGCACACCATCGCATATCGGCTTACATTCCCGCTAACAAGGCTTCGGCTTGCACGAGGAACTACCACTAAGATAAATACGTAACTAAAATAGTAATCGTTTCTTGCAGTTTGTTCGCTACTGTAAGCAGAGGTAATCAATCTCTGTATACGCCACCTATTTCTGAAATAGTTTGAAGTTGCAATGGCGTATACTGTATATATAGTTGTAACGTGACATTCAAACGCTCTAAGTTGATATTACGGCAATGTCACCGCCAAAGTGAAAATTTGAGTAACCACACAACTTTTGCGTTAAGCCTGGTGCCCACGTAACAGCTTTCGTTGCTCTAGCAGCATAGAAGCAACTCAACTAATCGGTTTATGTAGCCGATGCACGACTTCAGCTTGCGCAAACTTTAAATGTATAAAAAATGTCGAAAATCTAAGCCGCTAGTGCAATTTTCACGCCAAAGGAAGTGACAATGGTGAACTTTCAACTATTCCTCCTAGGTATGAGCAGTTAAAGTGCACAAAGACTGATATTTTAATAATCAGTGCAAGATGTTCATTGACTTCATGTTAAAGTCACGGCCACGACTAAGCAGTCGAATTAGTTGAGTTCGCTCTAGGCTGCCAGAGGCAACAAGAGTTGATACGTGGGCCCTGGACTTTAGAGTGCAGGCGCCATGAAAACGCATACCTGCACCAAGTATAAACCGACCGGGGCGCACTATCGTCGTTCACGACGATCGCGCGTTCAAGTAAGCTTTGCTGCGCGCGCCACCACTAAAATAAACACTACCTAGGCTAACCTAACCTAGCCTAACCTAACCTACCCATACCAAACCTAACCTCCTTACCTAACCTTCTAACCTAACCTAACCAAACCTAATCTTTCTAACCTTACCTAACTTTACCTAACTTCACCTAACGTTACCTAACCTTACCTAACCTAACTTAATCAGCGATACAGCGAGCAGCGCGGCGCACCAACTTGAACGCCGCTCACACGCACACGATCTGCGTACTCAAACACCCACACAAATTCATCGTTCACGTTGATTTTGCGTTCAGTAAACTTTTCTGCGCGCGCCACCACTAAAATAAACACTACCTAGGCTAACCTAATCTAACCTAAGCTACCCTTACCTAACCTAACCTAGCTTCCTTACCTAATCTTCTAACCTAGCCTAACCTTACCTAACCTAACCCAACTTAATCTCTGACCTCACCTAACCTAACTTAATCAGCGATACAGCGAGCAGTGCGGCGCACCAACATGAACGCCGCTCACACGCACATGATCTGCGTACACAAACACGCATACAAATCGTCCTTCACAGCAACCGTACTTCCCGTAACGCATCATCAAAACCTCAAGCGCGCTCGGGGAAAAGGTACAGTAAGGAGTCAGTGAGAGAATATAAGTGAGCTCAGGTCTGCGTGCAGGATCCTACCCCCACAGTTGTGTAGGGTTTTCCATTGTTGGTGGATTCCAAGGTACTCTTGGCCCTCCATGATGCACTTTTTCCATATACAGTAGGTCTCCATGGACGAAATCTTTTCGTGCAGTGTCTGTAAAAAATTTTGCATTTTTTGCAAAACTCTCCTCACATCTTGATTATACACGCTCACATCACGGTTCTTCGCGGTAATATCTCTTTCCACATTGTACTGGTGGTTATTTTCCATGTACATGTTAGTTTCTATGTGATTTGAGTTTTGCCACGGTGTCCCCGAATTTTCCCCTCGTTCAGTGTGGGTGTGCCTATGGTGGCCAGTAAGAGCCGCTCGAATGGTTCCTTTCAGATATATTTCAGGAGATGTGGTATCAAAACACGTGTCATTTCTGTTTGATTCTTGGCACAACCATGGATGGCAGAGATCGCATTCTCTCTTGCGGCTGGAACCTTGCCTGCCGTATTTCATGAATCTAGGGCACCTCTTTGAGTGGAAAAATTTGCACCTTCTGCCTGAAATTCCATATTTACACTGGTTTTTGCATAGTACTTGCAGATTCTGAGTTGCTTTTCGCTTCTGAGTTTCAAGTCCTCTCCAGAGCTACTACTTTTCTTCATAGAGTTCCGTGCTATTTCATAAATGTTTGTTTCCACGTCATGATCGCCGGTTTCCGTATATTTCTGCAGTGGTTCTTCTGCAGTTTTCGGGCTTTCGCCCTCTGGTTCCTTTGTATCAGATGCTACACATTTTTATCTCGGCGTTGGAACTTGTAAGCATTTATCACAATTGAAAATGAAGCCCATGGGAAATCTGCTAAACATGTCGATCATGCCTTGAGGTAATTTTGCACAAGCAGCACAGTAGAGGTATTCACATTTTGTGCAAGCAATTTTCGGTGTAGTATTTGTAGTAGGTTCTCTACACCAGGTACAAATCCGGTTTTGCTTCTCGGTGGATCTTTCATTAGCTGAGCACCCATGTCCAGACGGGCACACTGGCGCATGGCACCTTCCGTTCTGGTTTAGACCAAGACAAGACGCATGAAAGTTGTTTTCTTCGCACAGCACACACTGCATCATTTTACTCTGCTTTGAGATCAGACACAAGGTACACTCACTTAAACCACAAGTTTCTTGTGACTCACAATCTTTATCCAAATCATCAGTGGAATTTAGACACTGGCTTGAACTGTGTTTTATTGCGACCCTTTTTATTGGCCCCATGACTGAAGTCTATGCTTCCCTTGTTAAGCGAGCTACGCTGTGGTCACCGGTCCCGTTAGTCACACGGTCGAGTTTATAGCCAAACTGGCACGGTCCACATCACATACTTAGTTTATTGCTTTCGAGGCAAAAGCTTTAGCCTTCTGATTTTATGATCTCTATCAGAGCGAACGGCACTGTAGAACCGAACGGCACGGAGGGTAACTGGTAACTGTGGTGGTAGGTTTAATTTCTAGAATGTAGGGCCAAACTTATTATAGTCCAGTCAGTAATAAGGCCTCTTTCGATTGGACCCCACAATTAGGCCTAAGAGGCTTGACTTGTTCTTAACTTCACACACAAGCTCTGGCGATGCAATCTTGAACCGTGTTGTAAGTGTTAGAGGCAATAGATTGCGCTAGGCCAGCAAAGAGCTCCATTTTACTGAACTGAGGGAGGGAGTTTCCGGGAGTTTAATTAAGGGCACGCTCAATTAACGCTAACTGCTGGAAACTCAATGCACTTGGTCGATGCCAGAGCACCTGTCGGTAGTTTCGGGAAACTGAAGCCAAGCCTCAAAGGCTTAATTTCAGCGCCCAATCGAATACGCTCTAAGCCTCCTTAGGCCGCGTACACACGTTGTTCATATCAACGCGTTCAATCTCATAAAATAACACGAACTGTGCGTCAACTTTTTCTGTCGCTGTCCGCAAGGAGAAATGTCCTATTTTCAAAATTAATGAATGACGTGGCGCGTTCAGTTAAGACATCGTTACTTTACATTATGTTTACATTCTACCTCTATTTGCAATCATATTGCAACAACCAATTTCCAAATTATAGATAGCCTAATAACCCGATAGAAGAGAAATTAGCACATAGCAATCCGCTGGGCCATCAAAACAAAGAGGGCGTCCGTGGTCTTACAACATTTTCAGGTTTTCTAGAGTTAAACAGGATTATAGTGATTCTGATCATGAAAGTGAAGACAATAAAGCATTTTTTTATTGTACGATGCTGAGAACGACAAAAAAAATATTTTTGTCGACTCGTTCATGATCTATGAACGCTACAGAGGATAAATTCAGCATTTATAGATTCTGTTTACAGAACTTGAATGAAGCAGCCCGTTGAGAATACAAACATGCTTCATCCTTCAGTTTGGCGAGTTCATTGTAGCCACTTTTCTTAAATGAACGCGCCGCGTCCACCAGTTTGAGCGAACCCGTGAGGTGGATGACGTGTGAACTCGCCCTTAACCCTATCTGCTCCAATTAAGGCGGTATAAAATTGTGCCGCCCCAGGTACCGTTTTTCGTTCACAGTTCTGCTCCCAGTTATATTCAGCGCCCAAAATTCCGTGACTTTTTCTCAATTGAACATGACTATCAATTAAATTCTAATATACCCGCACATTACTGCCAAAAAAATCGATAAATATCAATATTTCATAAAATTAGAGAGATAACATTTCCGTGTATATTTTCTTTTTATACAAAAAACTTTCAAAAGACAACAAAAAGGCTAGAAATGAAAAACAGAAGCGATTATACATTCAGCTTCTGAAAGTATGAAAATTGCAGCAGATGTGCTGCCGGAGTATTCGCCTTGTACTCTCCGGAGATATTTTTTATATTCGAATATAATTGACATTAAAACTACTCTGAGGCATTATTTTTTAGTTAAATAGGCGAAAGAATAGTTGAATAAGTGACTTTTGAGACTATGAAGAAAAAACTTTTATTGATAAAGTTATAAGCATTTTTAGTCGGCGGTACAAATTTGTACCGTCTTGACGCTCAAGTGGCTGAAAAAAAATTGGTAACGGATAGGGTTAAAAACTAATCTTCATGACACTCATCATCTGAGAATGGAAATTATTCACTGCACCTAGCGTGAATCGATTGCTGCTTTTTCGCCTGTCGTTTATTGTAATTAAGACTATCGTAGCTTCATAGTAATGCACGGAAGCATACTTTTATGAGACTTATGAAAGCCGCGCTGTTTTATCTTTTAACTTAGAGGGCAGCTCTAATTCTGTATCAGCTGTTGAGGCAAAGAATGCGAGCACACGCGGTGCAGGTCTTATTTCGCTTTAAACGTTTCTAATATATCAGTGATGGTACCAAGTGAACACTGGACTTTAAACAAGAATTGTTTGGAGTGAGAAGGCAACAACACAATTTAATGTAAGTTTATGACTGCACCGTAAAATTGTACACTGTAATTTACCGAAATATCAGCACCAATAAGAAGGCTATACCTCATTTCCTGTAGATCTGAGAAATGTGAACTTTATACTGTCAGTATAAAAATCTGCCCATCACTCAACAAATACAGAATTTCTGCAATGCTTGATATGCAAATTTCATTAAAGATCTACTAAATGGAGCTATGAATATCAGTGATATGAAATAAGAGGGAAGATTTGAATGAGCAAGTAATTTTTGGGTAAATTCTGCAAAGGTAAGTTACAATATGATACAAACAAAGCAATAGCAAATACTCTACTTCAGTTTCAATTTAACTCTTGAACCCGGCTCGGATACCGGCCCCGGCTCGGATACCGGCCCCGGCTAATTATTGGAAACCCGGCCCGGCTAGTTGAATATTGCTGAACCCGTCCCCGCATTTCGTAAAACTTCAGACCCGGTCGATCTATAACGCCAAGCAAACAATGTTGACGAAAATTAAAAAAAAAACTGGCCTCGAAACCAGGATTTTTTGTGATCATCACCAAAATTTAATCATTTGTGTGTCGTGACGTTCATAACTGTTCTTTCAATTTTCTTAAAGAACCATCCGTAAATTTTCGAGTTATGTTTTGACCAACACTAAAACAAAATTGTGTTCAAACACACTAGCGAATGAATCGATCGTCATCAAAATTTGTTCATTTGCGCCTTTCAAAATTTTAACACATCCTGAAATTTCTTGAATAGCCAACCATATCTTTTAGAGGTATGTTCTGATAAACATATAAACAAATAGACAGAGAGTTACAGGTCATTACAATAATTTGATAAGTTGATCGTGCCATTCCCAACAATTTCGGCAAGTTTCATGGAAATTGATTCATAAATCTTTGAGTTATGTTACCATAAAAAATATCAAAAAGATAAACAAACAATCGATTTGACGGATATTCACTAAAAAAAATAATCATCTGTTGCTCCTAACATACTTAACATTCCCTGTAAATTTCATGAAGATCCGTCCATAATTTTTTGGGCTATCTTGGTGAAAAACGGGCAAACAGACAAAAACTCCAAACTCCTATAAAAACATGTCCCCTTGTCGGAGGTAATAAGAATTGGCTATAAACTGTTCGTAATAACAGTTATTGCCTACACAACGATTTGCATTATCCCCACATTGTCGCCAACTTTAAAGCGTTCGTAACCACTTAAAGCTATTAAACGGATCAGCTTTATGTGAAAATTAATATAGCTGATTGCGTATTGCAGACACCGACTTTCGTAATGTTATTAAGTTGATGTGTTTGCATATTCTTGATTGTCCGTAAGCTGGTCAACGCCCCACTGCGTAATCTATTGAAATGCGAGGCATTTAATTAAGCCGAGCGGCTGGGGCTGAGGCGCCCTAGAGTGCTTCTGTGCTTAATTCCAGTCCGTTAATTTCTCATCTTGCTCAGAGCACCTGAGTGACCAGGCACCGTTGCGTGTATTTCAATCAAAGAAAATAAGAATAATTGATTGTCGTGCATTCTCCAACTCTGAAGTGAAACAAGTTAATCTGCAATATCGTTGGCTGGAACACAAAGGCCGATAAATTTATTTCTGCTTGTGTTTAGAAGTTTATAGCTACCTGTTGTTTCAAAGGAAAGTGTTTATGGAAATTAGAAGTGCACCACAGTGTTGGAAATAGAAAGTGGGCGTACTGTATGTAATGGAGTCCGGCCGATACCCCATTGCGTATCAAGTATCTAGCATGTACAGAGTGTACTGACCAGATGCGAGGATAAGTTCGCGTACACAAACTCTTCGCCCAAGAGAATTTAGTATCGTGTTACCTGGTAATGTTTATTCGAGCCCAATATTTTTATTATTATTATTAAATCACACCAGACTGGCGACGTAGGAAGGAGAAACTCCGTGAGGTTAACAAACCCCCACGCAACCAGCCCAGCGGGTGAAGAAAACAAGAGAATGAAAAAAAAATCCGAGATCACAGAATAGCTCTGTGTATAGATCGTTTAAAGCTGCCAATACCAGCACCAGCAAAGACAGAGCCATCAAGACCATTCCAAACATCCACACACGATGGAAAAAACGAACGGGATTACTGGCCCGTGCGGCAT
>LQNS02278175.1:820358-837130 GCA_001587735.2 Parhyale hawaiensis | reverse complement strand
TGAGACTGTGACTTTTCCTTAGAGACACTTACTGGACTCCCGCTTTCAGTGATGGATGACTCAAGGTCTATTTGGCGGGCATTGGTAGGTTGTGGTACATCAGTACCCTTAGACATTCAAAATGTTTAATTTATTTTGTGTTTCACTGTATATGTACTAATTCTGTATAGACCAGATAAAGATTGAAGAAAAAATGTACGAGTACGTCAAGCAACATTAAAGTATGAGACTGCTTCCGTTCATCTTGAGCGTCTATCTATAGCTTTTTTTTTTTTTTGTCGCACGACAGAGGTTGCTTCTAGTAACTTCAGCAAAACTTAAAAGATATCCAAATGGCTCTGAGTCACCACGCATTTGTTCAATATATGTATTTCACTTCACCATAAAATCTTTTTATCATGAAGCTAAGTGTACTCAGTAATAGAACATCGATTAAATTACTCCCTGTAGCATATTTACCAGTACGTCACACAACAATTAAAAATATAATTTCAAGTATTAAAACGAAGAACAACGGATATCTTTTTAACCACTTAGGTTGAAAAGACTTGACAGTCATCTTTACGAGTAACTGTCACTAACAATAAAACCAGAAACTATTTTTAACTGGCAGTTTAGATTTATTAGGCAAGCGCAAACACTTCAGCCCGCACCGTATATCACAAAATATTCAACTAATGCCATTTCTGCAGGGAAAACTAAAATCTGCTTTCGTCGTTATGGTAAACCTACCGAGTGCAATATTTCATGAGGCAACTCCCAGCTGAAGAGAACGGAGGCGCACTGCGTTTATATACAGTAAGTCATACGGGGCAGTTGCTGTCGAGCTGTGGACCTGAAGCAGACCACATTCAGTCTGGCGGCAGCAATTTATACGGCAGGCACGACCCGACATTTCGGTCTCCTTATTAAAAATGTGACCACACCGGCGAGGTTGGCAGGAAGTTTTGTGACAAGTTGACGATCTAAACTGGAGAGTATGGTGAAGACATGTGAACCTTTGGGTACGGAGGGCTGCATACGACGTAGACCTGGGGGTTGTGGGGGATACTAAGTGTTCTACAGGTCGACTTAAAGACAACAGGGATTTGCTTGTGTGTAAATGAGAGCACACATGCATTCACTTTGTACATATTTGATTCAAATTATTTAAATAAGCTTTGTTGTTAATACTTTCAAAACTTTTCAATATCTGAAAGCCACACTGCGGTATAGAAACACAATGTTGGTGTTGATACGAATCGCAGACTATTTCTAACGTTTTATTAGTGATGTTTCCACGGGTATTAATGTCTAATAGCCACATTGAATTGATAACTATATGTATAAACATTGATGCATGCAAGCCCTGGAAGCAGCGACTCCTGCAGCTTCAAATTCCTCGTCCATAGCACGTAAATCCCCATCTCCAGCTGATATTATCCTTTCAGGAGCAGCGGTTTCTCTACTGCCTCCCACAACCAATTAAAAACGTAACTCGGGTACTGCATTCAACCGAGCTGCTGTAACGCATTAGAATATGTGCCCAGCCATCGCATCGGCTGCGGGATCTCATTTAACATCCAAAAATTTTACAATGTATTACCATCATGCATAGAGAAATCTTCAGCGTTTACCAGTTGCTTGCGGAAACCAAAGAAAGAACATTATTCGTGCTGAATGTAATACAGGCAGAGCATACTAGTCAATGTCATAAATTTTAATGCCTCAACACGAAGCAGTTATACTGTAATTTCTCGCCTACGGAAGCTTTAGCTTTGTTTAGTAAGAAGTAAATTCATCGGTGGTCCTTACACCTCAATTTGCTTTGTTGAACTATTTGATAACGTTTACGAATATCATTCCGAGTAACTCAGAAAGAACAAAAGTTTCGGTCTTGACTCATTTCCGAGAATGAGCCTCGCGGTCTGTCTGATATCCAGTATCTTCAATGTAATAAAGACCGATGCGTATATATCTATTTGTTTATTTTTTTGTTTATCTGTCCATTTTCTGTCTCGCTTTCAGAAAATAGGTAAAAATTAGCCTGCAGGCTGGAAGCTGTGGTTATCCTGTCAAGCTTCATTGAAAGCTGATAGGTAGAAGATAGGCCTGGTTGTAGGTGATGGCAAACCTCACTATATCTGCATGCAGCTCTTTCTTTGTCAACGTTGAAGTCCACTCAATGCAGGTACATACAGCTTCTCTACGCAATTTCTTGTATTGTGATGCGTACTCTTTTCTGAGTTCTCCTTTATCCAGACTTCAGCTGCCTTGAGCTAAGCCTGATGCTCTTATTGACTGCATAATCATCGAAGCAAATGGTAAGATATTCTCCAGCAGTCTGCAGGAAGGTAGAGTAGACGATGATTTTTTGGCAGTAAATAACTTTTTTTCATTTTGGTTTCTTCCTTCAACAGAGCAACTTTTCACTGGAAGAAAAAATCCCGATATGACACTTTCGAGTAACCTGGATACAGAGCTGAGTATTTATTTGGAGCGATATCGACTGCAGGCAAAAAAAAAAAACATTGCTCTTCAGCGTGTCACCGAAGGAAAGGTAGGCGTTGCTCAGTCTAGCATGCTTATCTGCTACGTTCCGTAATTCAAGCTGGTAGTTGCAGTGCACCCTACTTAAGGAAGTAATGAGAAAATTATGGTTAATGAAGAAGGGTCATCACAAATGCCTCGCTGTCGTTTTTGACAGCGCGGGCACTCTAGTCTATATTACGATTCTGCTTGGCCCTCCGTTAGTTAATTAGTTTGCACGGCTGTGACGCTGTCATCAGTATGGGATAGGGCAAAATTAGGGCATGTTTGATGTATCCTTGATACGACCAGGAAAGGGATCAATAAGAGTATGAGTCAAGTTCAAATTGAAGCTGCTACCGTTCGCAGGTAGCAAGATTCACTGCCTGACTTGGAGCCGTTTTCAACCTAGGTATGCATGATACGGGTCCGAAGACATAATAATTGAGGAACAATGCTCTTGTTCTGCAGAATTTACCAGGTTTCTTCAGTATTAGGTATCGGAAAATTTGCATGATACGGGACAGAGATATCACTGACAAGCATTGCTATTGTTGTGCAGAATTTTTACAGTTTCCAGCTAGTCTTTTCTAATCTAAGGACTGTAGTTGCCCGCGCCGCCTTAAATGACGGCATAAAATAATCACTTCAACGATGCCCCGCTCCCCGCTCTCTTCATCTTGGTTCTATTCAAGGAGCTTCAATGGGAGGAGTACGCGCCAACCTTCCCTGGGCGAGTAAACACAGCTTTGTCACGTGACTGAAGCTGGCGTTTGGAGATCTTAAACTGGCTGATGTGGCAGTGGTCAGCACATATAGTTAAGGAAGATACAGACCAAGGAGCTTCAACGGGAGGAGTACGCGCAAGCCTTCCCTGGGCGAGTAAACACATGGCTTTGTCACGTGACTGAAGCTGGCGTTTGGAGATCGTAAACTGGCTGAAGTGGCAGTGGTCAGCACATATNGGCAAAGACAATAGTGTCTGATGATTTATAACCCAGCGCTCACTCTGTTATTTTCATCATCAGATGGTATACAGGATACAAGTTTTCTTTGCATACTTCCATCCCCTCGGAATTTCGTCGATGGTTAATGACTATAAAAGTTTGAGCTCAGGACTACTTTCTATTTATGCTGCGTGAGGCAATGCCGCTCTTCGATTGGATAAGCCACTCAGCCAGTTTAAGTGAAAAGTTTACTCGCAACGCTCCGTAGGATAAATAGATAGGGTGCACTCCTCTCTATTAGAACCTCCTTGATACAGACAGGCAGTTCCTCAATATTTTGGCAAAGACAATCGTGTCTGATGATTTATATCCCAGCGCTCACCCTGTTATTTTCATTATGAGATGGTATACAGGATACAAGTTTTCTCTACATACGTCCATCCGCTCGGAATTTCGTCGATAGTTATTGACTATAAAAATTTGAGCTCAGGACTCGTTTCTATATATGCTGTGTGAGGCAATGCCGCTCTCCGATTGGATAAGCCACTCAGCCAGTTTAAGGGAAAAGTTTACTCGCAACGCTCCCGTNACTCGGTTCGTCTGCTGCTCCCCCGTGAAACTCAGTGCTCCCCCGTCTTTTCCACCAATGAGCGTCTCAGCCATAAGAGATCTGGTTGACTCGCTGGCAAGTCTGTAACTGGGCCACAAAGCGCCCTCCTTCTCTATTGAAGCTCCTTGTTCGCAGGTAGCAAGATTCACTGCCTGACTTGGAGCCATTTTCAACTTAGGTATGCATAATACGGATCCTAAGACATAATAATTGAGGAACAATGCTTTTGTTCTGCAGAATTTCCCAGGTTTCCTCAGTATTAGATATCGGAAAATTAGCATGATACGGGTCAGAGATATAACTGAAAAGCATTGCTTTTGTTGTGCAGAATTTCCACAGTTTCCAAATAGTCTTCTCTAATCTAACGACTGTAGTTTCTGTCTTAAATGACGGGATAAAATAATCGTTTTAACGATGCCCCCGCTGCCTGCACTCTTCTTCTTGGTTCTATTCTCAGGAGTATATTTGTTTCTCCTTCCTTGATTATCTGTTCATTTTGAAAGAAATTAGATCAAAGGAAAAAAATATTTACTGCTGGGAAGAAATACAATTCAGTGTCTTTTCTACCACTTAGAGGTATTTCAGACGCTTTCAGAGCTAAGATTTATAATATGGAAAGGCGAGGTCCATCAATGACCTGTATTACGTACATACAGGGAGATGGTACGACTGTATGGAGTACAGCTTATGAGCTCAGTTACATGCATTAGTAACATAATGAGGTTTAAACTATCAGCACGCGTTGCACTACATTGCGACTCATTGTTTGACCCCTCTTTGGTTACAGTATCAGAGAACCAGCTGATTATTCCAGCTTGATTTGGAAACTGAAAGCGCATTCCCTTGTTCTTACTTTCAGGCAGTCAGTATAATTTTTGAGCAAATATTACACACGCTCTAGTTGACCTCAGCACATTCAACAGGCTAGACGTAAACGTCCAATGAACTTCTGCTTGAAATGCGACCAAAGCGAGTTACAGTACATAGGGTAGCAGTTGCTCGAAACCAGCTGACATTGAACCTCCTTACAACAGTTGCCAAAGTTCCTGACTAGCATGGTACCCATTGCGTGGAGTTTCAGTTTTTTTTTTTACTATATAGTAGTTATCACGAAAATCGTCAGTGATTTAGCCGCCATTTAACAGAAGCCTATAATGTAAGTTAGTTCAAGCCATTAGCAGGTAACTGTTTTGCCGGCAGGTTTATTTCTTTCTTTATTTTTTTTTTCAAGGTTTGATGGTTTTAATCTCCCAAATTGAATGTAGTTTTTTCAGCCTGCTTTGATGAAGAGAGGCAAGGATCTAGGACCCTGTCATCAGTATATTTGAGCACATTTATTGCATTACCACTAGTTAAACACCCTAGTCCAGCTGCGTTCAGTTGGGTGGGGATATTGTCAATGAGGAAATCAAAGAGAATTGGAGAGAGTAACCCTCTCTGCCTTCCTTATGCCATTAATTATTCCAAGCGTTGATGCATTGCTGTTCTCCATTTAACAAACACTATTGAGACCAACACTTCAGCGTTTTATCAATGAAATTTGGTATTTACCTCTCAAGTATACACTTAACTAGCGGCTAGTGGTGAAAACGATGAAAGGCAGCCTTAGCGCCCAGAAAGCAATTGTACGTGTGAGTTTTGGCGTCTCTGTAATGATTTATAACTTGTTTGAATTTAAAATACACTCATTTCCGTTCCATGCTGAGCTTTGAAGACAAGTTGGTTACCCTGAATGGTGACATGCGTGTCTCTAGCACTAGTTCTACAACTTTCGAAAGAAAGTAACCACTGCTATGCTCGATTATTGCTCTCGTCTGTCACACACTTAGCTTGGCCTTTCACTATTGGTGATGTTATAATTATCATCAAGTCGTTCAGGATGAATCGCAAAGTAAAACACCTGGCTATATTTATAAGCATCAGCAGGGACTTGGTCCACACCTGAAGCTTGTTTTTCTTTAGCTTTTTTATGTGCTCGACAAGCCTCGTTTATGGACACGGTGCATTGTTCATCAGCTGAAGCCTGATAATCAAGATTGCCGTCAACAAGGCCTTTATGATTATTATCTGTAAAACAATTTATGATACTGACATATTGAGATGTGCGAGGTTCGGCTGAGTTGCTTTCTCAAGTGATTCCTTTCATTGGCTGGGCAACAGTGTGAGCATTTGGTTGTAGTTTTGAACTTCCTTCCACATACCAATGTTTTGTTTGTGAGTTAGCTTGTTAGACAATTTTTCTGTTTCAATCTCGTTTTCACAACTAAGCGCAGTGCGACACAGATTGCGCAGCTCATTTCGTTTCTGCCGCAGTTAACCTGTACGCTGTCTGCCGGCCTCCTTCCAGGAATTATACGTCAACCTGCAGGCTGTGCGAAGCCCGCGGACATTTGTCATTCCATCCCGGGGCTTATTTCCTTGCTTTTTTGTGTACGGTGCAAAAAAACGGCGCCCAGGCTAAATAATGGGAAATTGTATGCCTGGCAAAAAATTGCATAGTCTCGCTTCAATTGTTTCATCAATATCATTGACAGTTTACTCCAAAAAATCATTCAGGCACTTCTGATGTCTGACAAGATTCCTATCACAGAACCGGCACTTGAAATGTTCACTATATTGCCATATATTTGTAGTAACAGAGTTGGGATGACACCTATGGTTAGGGTGCAAAACAAAAGGACACTTGTCAGATACAGGCGAGTACCCTAGTGTCTTACCAATTACCAATACTGTGCAGTATATTTGTTGAAATAACAAGGTAATCTGACAAACGCATGTTGTCCCTACCATTAACATAAGTAACAATGGTTTAGGGAAGCAGACAGCTATCTACAAATGTGATTTTCTGCTCTAGGAGCATGTCGCGTAATCTGTTATACACAGTGGAGCCGGGACCGGTAAAGCCATGCATAATGCATAGTTGCGCGGCTACAGTAGCCGCACGTATACCTTCAAGTATTCTCAGGTAGTGCAGTTGATAATCATTACAATATGATGAGTCAGGTAGTTCAGAAACATAATCGATTTTGCTTATAACTCGCAGGTAAGGCCTTCGTACCCTTTAGGAAATGAAGTTGCTCCTGTTTTTTTTTTTCGTACAACGATCGAGAGAGAGACAGCCAACGAATAAATTGTAAATTATTGTGTAGTGGGTTTTTATCTGAGTGGGATTTATTTATCATACGTCACGCTTTTAAATAAAAATTCCTTCCTGGAGCGGAATATTACAATGAATAATAAGCCGAGCGTTGTAATAAAACTCGTTTTTAGTACTGTACTGGATAACATTCAAGCATTCGATTAACACTCGAATTATCTTAAAGTTCAGATGCTCCACGTAAAGTTTATATTATGAAAGTAACATTTACAATTCCTGAAGAACATTCGTCCTCCTGGCAAGCCTCTCGTGAGCTGCTCCAACTCATTGGCAGCATTGCCTGGTGTTGTTGGATTTGTAGGACTGCTTCAAATTAAGAAATCTTAAAATTGAACATAAAAAGGTTTAACGGTTACTCTACTGCTCTGAGAACAACAAGCGCAAATAGAAAATAATATTTTATGAGTGATGAAGTTAGCACCGGACGGAACCTTGGCACGTGCTGGAAAACTTTTATTTGTTTTTCTTTGCGTCATATCCACTTCAAGATTAGCTGGCGTACTTCAAAGAAATTAATAGCCCACTCTGCACGGTGCAATTGTACTTATATCGAATTTTTTTATCTATATGCATTATTTGTGGATGTAGTTTGTAAACAATTTTGAATTTGCATGCAGATATATCTTGAAAGCTTATTGGTAGCTCTAACAACAATCTCTAATATATGTCATAACATTCGGCCCGATTTTTCTTAGTGCATCATTTTTACATACATGATTACACAGCCAATGCTGCAAATTGTTCAGTTTCCGCTCGAAAAGTGTTACAAAACGGTGAGTTAAAGAACTGTTCGAAAGTGGTTTTTGCAAAAAAAAACTTTACATGCTATAAAATAGTTTAGACAAAAGTACAAAAAGGTGTATGACACTAATGTTAGCACTGTTTACACTGTAACTTACAAAATAGTTCAGGGAAAGGAAATATTAATGAACAGTGAAAAAAGTTATCTGAAAGAATGATAAAGTGATAATGTTAGATAGAAAAAAAATTCAAAAGAGGAGCAACTACTTGAAATTGCGTCCAAGAGTTTACGCTTGAATGGATCCCCGCACAATAAACTCAGCTTCGCAATGTTTCCGCTCCACGAGGAAGTGCTTTAAAGTCAACAATAGACGTTCACAGTCGCTGATCTCGTTATAAAAATTGAGGACGCGCCGAAGTGTCAGCTATTGTGGCAGTGCTACATGCAAAGCTGGGCTTGCTTAGAGAAATGAAGTGAAAGCCAAAATCATTGCCGTAGAGAATTTGCTCTCGTGACACAAAATTAGAGCATAATGCACTGCAAAAATTTTGTATTGGCACATGATTGATGATAAAAATGCGAACTATCGAGGAACTGCTGAAATAATTCAGATCTGGAACATCAGTACTGAAAATAAAGTAATTCAAGATTATTGTGAATGAAAAATAAGAAAAAATCAATTATATTAATCAGGATGATAATGTTTAGTTCCATTTAAGGTTAAAATATAAAAGTAACAGTAATAAATATAATAATAACAACAATGAAGACCAGCTATGAAAAATAAAATTAGTAGCAGTTAGCATCGATAGTGATGATACGATAGTCAACATTGAACAATACTGATAAGTAATTTGACCTATGAAAAGTGCACTCCACAGAATATCTCACAGTTTATCTTTCTTTCTTTCTTTATTCTCTCACTTACACTGAGAAAAATTTTGATACACGTAGTTGTTTCACAGAGAAGCATCAGGATTCACGTCGGTGTTTCATGGCGTAGTTTGGCGTGTCATCGCAGCAGGCAGAAAGAACATATTTCAGTCAGAAAAACATATTCTCGCATACACAAAGTGAACAAAAGCTTTGTAGTTTTGGTACAATTGCGAAGCGAGAAGCGGTTACATACTAACAAGCAGATCGCTACTGTTTTTCAAAGTTTCGTCTCATCAGGTGCATTAATTTTATCTGTTTTTGATGCATCTTGGCGCATCATCGGCTCTGTCACAAAACCAAAACACATAAGTTCATCAATTCGTCCCAAGTGCGTCATAAGACCCTATATGCATCATCATGATGCACTTATGTGTTTCGGTTTTGGGACAGAAATGCATGTAATTTTGATGCATCGAAGTAGATCAAAATTTCTCTCAGTGTAATTGCTAACGGCCATTTTATGCATCCAGCAACCCTTCACAAAATGCCGCTCTTTCCCGTATTTTTTTGAAACATTAAATTTTCCTATTAACAAAACAAAATGCGGATTCTTGATTCAGATTCAAGAAGCTCTTTCAGGCTGGATGCTTTTGCAAATAGCACATGGACAATAGGCTACTCAATACTATTCCTACAGAACAATGAGCTTTTGAGGATAGGCCGAGAACCATTGGCCTTCATAAGGTTGGGTAAAGGCCAGGACTGGTTCTGCTCATGATCTAATGACGACCCAAGTAAGGCCAATCAAAGATCTGCGCTAAGTAAGCCCTATTTTTGATTGGCCTTGCTTTGCGCAGTCATTAGAACGTGACCAGACCATTCCTGGCCTTCGCCTAACCTTATGAGAGATAGCCGTAGAATTGTATTTAGTAGAATTGTATTTAGTTAGGTCTGCCCTCTACCATATCATGTTGCAGCAACCTACCGGTATACGTTTTCATCGTCTATAAAATTGTATTTAGTTAGGTTCGCCTGTTCCTGCTGGTAAGCCTGCTGTGTGCACCTTGGCACTGTGTATGTTCTGTTTCTTTTTAACTAAGCGACCTTGCGTTGCCTGGGGGTGAGTGGTTCGGGAGTGGAGCGATTGCTGTAGGGCTTTCCTCGGCTCCTCACCCTTCCCTCTGGTGGGCATTGTCGTTTCTCTCTCTGCTCCCCTTCCTAGTTCTTGTTCTCTACTTTTTCAATGCACAACCTATTTCTATTGTGCTTTTGAAATTTAACATGAGACAGAATGTACCTAATAAGTGTAGGATGGGGTACATGAATATAAACGGACTCCATGGCAATCTAGACGAGCTTTCTGTCGCCGCGTCCCACTTGGACATTGTTTTGTGCGTAGAGAGCAAAGTCACCGACAGACGTCATTGTTCTGAGCTTAGGCTGCCTGGTTTTTCGGTAGCCATTTTGCTACGTCGTGGTACGCGCCCCAATGGCCTCGGCGTGGCGCTGTACATACGTGAGGTGTTTTCTGCAGCAAGATGGAGCGGCTATGAATGCCGGTGTTGTGAATTCATAACTATCAGAGTTTGGGCTCTAGGCAGAATTTCTATATTGGTTGTGGGCACCGGAATCCGAGCACGAATGACAGAGTCTACGACTGTCTTTTGCAGGCTATGAGTCACATCCAATCTGTTGATCGTCGTGCAGTGTTCTGTTTTGTTGGCGACTTTAATTGTCATCACACAGATTGGCTTGGGTCGCCTCGCACTGACGCTCATGGTGTAGCTGCTCGGAAGTTTTGCACGCTTGCTGACTGTCGTCAGATGGTGGTTGAGCCGACACACAGAGATGGAGGCGTTCTGGACCTGGTGATGACGGATGTGCCAGACCTGACGCATGTGTCCGTAGGTGCTCCTGTTGGAAAGTCGGATCATTGTCTTGTGTCTGTCACTCTGAAGACTTCTGTTCGAGCTCCGGCATGCTGTACTACCCGCCGCGTGTACCTCAAGTCTCGATGTAACTAGGACCTTGTGAGGCGTGAGGCCGGGGCTCTTCCTTGGGGAGCATATTGTGGGAGCCCTGACATAGTCAGGGACATGGACCGTGCCTTACTTGGCATCATTCATCGCCGTGTCCCTAGGGTGACGATTCGCCGCCGCAGTGGGGACGAGCCATGGTTTTTAATGAAGACTGCAAGGTGACTTATGACGCCAAGCAGACCGCCTATCTTGCATGGAGGCGTTTTGGGCTCGTAGAGAATGGCAGCTGTTCCGTGACGCTCAGCGAGCAGCAAGTGTGTGCTACGCAGCGGCGAAGCGGCAGTTCCTGCATCGGTGTCGCGAGCAGCTCGCTTCATCTTCGTCCTCGCATGCTTGGTGGAAGACATTAAAGCAATCTGTATTTGGAGCGGATTCTGCTATCCCACCGTAGTTCGTGGAGGGTGGTGGGATTGTTTTCCGTGCGAGGGAGAAGGCTGAGCTTCTGAATGCCCACTTCGACTCGAAGCAGGCCAGGGATGGTATCACTCCGCCTGCATCGTGTGCCTGTCGTCCTGTGCTTACAGCGCTTGCCTTTAGGTCCAGGGAAGTAAGATCTCTCCTTTCTAAATTAGGCTCTTGCGGTGGTGTGAACCCACTTAGCTTCTTTCCCTTGTTTTTTAAGGAGTTAGCGGGAGTTTTGGCGCCGAAGCTCAGTCGTTTGTTTCGGCGTTTAGTGAGGGAGGGCTGTTTTCCTGCCTCATGGAGGTGTGCTGATGTGGTACCAATCACCAAATGTCCCTTATCTCCATGGGTCTCTGATTATCGTCCAATTTCGATAACGCCTGTCGTCTCCAAAGTCTTAGAGAGACTACTAGCGCGCAGGCTTGGGCGGTTCCTTGAGGATGGCGTGCTGCCAAGCAGGGCAGTATGCCTTTCGCAAGGGTGTCAGTACTTGCGATGCCCTCCTTGACATAGTGTGCGCAGGTCAAAATGCACTTGAGGCCGGTCAGGAACTGTGTCATGTTCAGATTGATTTTAGTGCAGCGTTCGATAGGGTATCCCACCAAGGCATTATTCGTAAACTCGAACTGGTCGGTGTTGGTGGCAGTTTTCTGCGTATCATTGGTGATTTCCTCTCAAATAGAGAGCAGAAAGTTGTCCTGGATGGGTACTGCAGTGGAGTTACCCGGATAGTATCGGGTGTTCCTCAGGGGAGCGTGTTGGGACCTCTCCTGTTTCTTTTATATACAGCGGAACTGAGCTCCATTGTCGCCAACGTTTTAATCAGTTATGCTGATGACTCCACCTTGATGGCCTTGGTGCCTACCCCTGCCGATAGGCCAGCAATATCTGTTTCCCTCAACAGAGACTTGCAGTTCATTTATGACTGTTGTCTCTCTTGTGGTATGAAAGTTAATCCTTCCAAGACCAAATTCATTGTTATCTCAAGATCGACAGCAGTACTACCTGCTTTTATACCTGTCACTCTTGATGGTGTTGTCGTTGATGAGGTTCATAGTATGCGGGTCTTGGGAGTTACTATTGATGGGAAGTTGACGTTTGAGCCCCACATACGTAATGTTGCTGCCTGCGCATCTCAGAGGCTGGGTATTATGAGGAAAGCATCGAAAGCTTTTGCAGACCCTGTCCTTGTGTGCAAGTGTGCAAGAGCTTCCTTCTACCTATAGTAGAATTATGTTCTCCTGTGTGGGCCTCGGCTGCAGCGTCTCACCTGGGGCTGCTTGACAGAGTGATGTCTCGTGCTTCTGATTTTTGTGCTGGGCTCTTTAACTGTAATCTTGAACACCGGCGCAGGGTTGCTTCGTTGTGCATGTTCTATAAAATCTTTCACAATATAAGCACCCTCTTGGGCCCTCGGTGCCAGTCCCCCATGAGCCCCAGCGGCACACTCGCGGGGCTCTTGCGCTTTACGAGTTCGCTGTTCAGCTGCCTGGGGCGCGCACTGCCCAGTACCAGCGGTCATTTATGTGTCGTTGTGGTCAGCTGTGGAAAGCACTGGATGGATCTGTTTTTGTAGATGCGAATTAGGACGTTTTTAAAGGCAGAATAAATCGTTCCCTCTCCCGTGTTTGATTCTCAGTTGCCGTTTCTTGCTCTTCTTTTATGTGTCACAAGCTGATGTTCACCGTTTCGAGCGTTGTGTGGCATGAGAACCTTGTATTCTTTGGCACCTTGTCTTTTATCCTTGCGGCTTTTCGCTCGCTCTGAATAATAATAAAAAGGGGGTCTGTAGTAGGGTGGTGACGGACTAAAAAAAAGTTTTACTATCGAGAACCGTGAAAGTAGCTTATAGTCCATATTAACAGGTAACATAAAGTCCATAATGTAGCATAGTTTTACAGTCCAGAATTTTGTAGCATATAGTACAGACATATAGCTCTCTCTCTCCACCATCAAACCTTGTCATTCTGTCAGTCACGGGAGGCACAAAAACATTCGCATTGGCTCACAATTTTGCCTGATGGACCGGCCAATAGTTTTCATTATCTATCTAATAAATGTGTCGCTCTAATTTTTCATCGCCTATGAATAGAACTGCAGAAATAGCGGTGATCTTCTTTTCGCTCTTTGGAAACTGATTAAAAATAGACAGCTGTTATCAAAGCGCGCCGCTGCTCTGACGACAACATCGGCTTTATATCCTACAAAATGGAGCATTAGCAGTTCAGAAATTTGCATTAGGAATCAAACCTTTATGGCGGCGATGAGTTTAAGCCTTTAGTGTTCGCATGTAGCCAACTATTAATTAACGTTTTCTCGCTTTTCCAACCATTTTATTCTTATGCGGTTACTTAGCGCACATGTACTCCTCTACGAGATAAATGGAGGTTAGCAGCCCCAAATTTCTTGTGGAATATTTTCTAAAACAATGTTGAATTGCACGTAGGATATCACGTGCGTTACTGATTAGATGAGATACTGCACAATAGACTGACAAAGAAACATGTTCCCAGCAGAGTCGTAGCGTGAGTAACATGTCTAGAGGGCTGCACTATTTATATCTTTTACAGGGCACAGCTCTATTAGCATGGGGAGGAAAGAGTTTGGGAAGGGGTATACCCTCTCCTGCAGTGGAGAAAATTCTTTAAAATACAAAGTGTAAAGTGGCATTTCTGGGTATTTTTATAGTATAAGCTCTAATTATTGCATCCGTTTTATTGGCAAGCATTGAATCACAACACAAGCCCTTTCCCACGAAGCATTGAATCCGCGGCTTCAGGTCGGACTAACGCTTTTCAACATTGGCACATTGTTCGTTTTTGAAAAGGCGATCCGATGTTGTATTTCAATCTCGGACCAACATTGTTGGTGAATGTTCGGCCGACGAAACACTTGGTTATCCTCCCTCCATGAAAAAGAAAGAGTAGTGCATTCATGCTAATGCATTGATTCAGCATCGAGGATTATTCTTAACATCTCTAGGACAATTAACTTTGATCTAAACATAAATAGGCGACGTTAACGATAGGGACCAGGCTTACTGATGATATTTATTGGGCTTCATTCAAGGGTGACATTTATATGAATAGGCATGGACCACATGATACCTTGACTCGCCACTCCTTGCAATTGAGGCTGAACAAATTGATAAATCCTCGATAAAATTTGTTTCATTCAAAGTACCCACTTCATGCAAAAAATTAACTGTACTTGGAGACACAAGGAATGTATTTATTGGGAAAAACACTCATGCGTGAGCACTGGCCTACGGTAAATTGCAAAATTTACTTTTGCGAATTCTAGGTCATTTTGCTGTCCCAAGTTTCAACTATCATCGTCCACTGTTAGTGTATAGCTACGAATTTGTGTTTTTTGCTGATAAATATATTACCTGCATCACCGAGAGCCGTTTACTTTTCGTTTGAGGTCGTTGTGTGTCCTGGAAAAGAAGTGATCGAAGTTTAATCTATTGACATTCAGCCTCAATTGCAAATTTCGTTGGACAGTCAAGGGATCGTGTGGTCCATGGAATAAGATAAGTTTTTGTCATGGTATTTCCATTCTTCCGCCGAGAAGGCTATGTTTTTGTCGTGTTTGTCTGCCTGTCTCCTTGTCCATATGTCTGTCTGTCACCAAGAGTACTTAAAAAGTTATGAACGGATTTTTACGAAATTTACTGAGATTGTTAGGCATGTCAACAGCAACAGATGATTAATATTTGGTGAAAATCTAATCATCTGTTTGTTGTCTGCCTTTTTTTACTCCAGGCCATAACTCAAAAAGTTAGGGACGTATTTTTATGATATTTACATGAGTTATTAGGTATAAAATGAAGAGTAAATGATCAAATTTTGGAGATGATTAGTTAGCTTGTTCGTTATCTTGTCACTATGTGTAATTGTTTGCTTCTGAGCAATATAACTCAAAAAGTAATGAGTGGATCTTTATGACATTTACAGGATTTGCTAGTAATGTGAAAAGACATAAATGATTTAGTTTTGATGATAATCAGTTGGTCCGTCTGTGTGTTCGACTTATGTTTATCATAATGTTTCTTAGTAGCATGCCACAAAAAAATTGTGAACAGATCCTCAAGAAAATTACAGAAATTGTCAATACTATCAAAAGGCACAATAATTAGATTTTGCTGTTGATACAAAAAAAAATGATGGTTTCAGAACCAATTTTAATTTTTCTTAACCGTTGCCGTGCTTGGCGGAGGTATGCGCTCTCAGAGTGTTTTCTAGTTCACCATTAATTCAATGCGACGTCGTTTCTAAGGAGAAAATCTCTAATTGTCGGATCACTGCTGGAAATTATTATTGGCCCAAAATTGAGCTCCAGTATTATGAATTTATATATATTTCAGTGCAACAGAAATTTGACAAATATCCTGATCCTAATAGTAAAATAATGAATAAATTAAACTGTCAGTAAGATTTCTCGGGCGTTTTCGTAAAGCGTTACCCAAGAGTGATCCAATGTCGGCCCAATATTGCGTGACAGTGCATGAGTATAGCCTTTTCCTTAGCGCGTATTGGTACAGCACAGGTCCAGGATCGGTTGACAAGGCTCCAACATTCACCCAACATTTATCATTGTACCGACCTCTACCGAAGGTTATTTTGTTACGGGGCTTGCGACGTCAAATTCAATCAGTCATAAAAGCTATATATGTATAAATAATAGAATTCCATTGCTATTAGTTCAAGAACACGCGACAGTTTGGCAACTTTGGACGGTGTTTTATTACAGTAACAAAATTTTCACTTCGAATCTCAGGGAAGCAGCTGCCCCCTCACTTCCCTGTTCCCCCAGAGGCAACGGCCCTGCTCAGAGAAAAATCACAGCCTAGGCGTCGGTTGGTTCTGAGGTGTTGCCGTTAGGCTAATGCGTAGAAAATTCATGAACGTCAAACGGCGAACTGGAGATAATGGGACGAGTGCGCAAAAATATTGAATCGCAAAATGCTGAAACGTTGAGTTACATTGTCTGTGGAACACACACAATGAAACAACAAGGAGGTCATGTTTTGTCTTAGTTTGTCAGTCTGTTTTACGTTTGTCTGTTGTTCTATTTGTCTGTCACCAAGATGACTCAAAAAAATTAGGGACGGATCTTTACGAAATTTGCAGAGGTTGCTTGGCATGTTAACAATAACAGATGATTAACTTTTGGTGAAGATCTGTTCAACCGTTTGTTAGTCTGCCTCATCTCTTTTGGTAACATATTGTAGCTCAAAGATCTTCATAAAGGTGGTGATATTAATGTAATGACAAATTACAGACCGATATCAACGTTGTCCTTGGTAAATAAAATATTCGAAAAATGCATCCATACACGTATCACAAATTTTTTTGAGCAGCACAAAGTTTTCAGTGATGAACAGTTTGGCTTCCGGAAAAATAAAAGTACAATTCATGCTATATTTAATCTGGTTTCGAATATTCTCCCTGCCTATAGCATTAAGTCCTACACCATTTGCTTGTTT
>LQNS02278175.1:792497-811226 GCA_001587735.2 Parhyale hawaiensis | reverse complement strand
TTGTTTTCTCCACCCGCTGGGCTGGTTGCGTGGGGGTTTGTTAACCTCATGGAGTTTCTCCGTTCCTGCGTTGCCAGTCTGGTGTGATTTAATAATAATAATAATAATAATAATAATAATAATACGCATCTCAGAGGCTGGGTATTTTGAGGAAAGCATCGAAAGTTTTTGCAGACCCTGTCCTTGTGTGCAAGTGTTGCTGCAGCTTCCTTCTACCTATAGTAGAATATTGTTCTCCTGTGTAGGCCTCGGCTGCTGCGTCTCACAAGCGGCTGCTTGATAGAGTGATGTCTCGTGCTTCTGATTTTTGTGCTGTGCTCCTTAACAGTAATCTTGAACACCAGCGCAGGGCTGCTTCGTTGTGCATGTTCTATAAAATCTTTCACAATGATAAACGCCCTCTAGGGCCCTCGGTGCCAGTCCCCCCATGTGCCCCAGCGTTGCACTCGCGGGGCTCTTGCGCTTCACGAGTTCACTGTTCGGCTGCCTCGGGCGCGCACTACCCAGTACCAGCGGTCATTTATGTATCGTTGTGGTCAGCTGTGGAACGCGCTGGATGGATCTGTTTTTATAGATGCGAATTTGGACGTTTTTAAAGGCAGAATAAATCGTTCCTTCTCCCGTGATTGATTCTCAGCTGCCGTTTCTTGCTCTTCTTTTATGTGTCACAAGCTGATGTTTACTATTTCGAGCATTGTGTGGCATGTGAACCTTGTGTTCTTTGGCACCTTGCCTTTTATCCTTGCGGCTTTTCACTCGCTTTAAATAATAATAAAAAGGGGATCTGTAGTAGGGTGGTGACGGGCTAAAAAAAATTTTACTATCGAGAACCGTAAAAGTAGCTTATAGTCAATATTAACTGGTAGCATAAAGTCCACAATGTAGAATAACTTTACAGTCCAGAATTTTGTAGCATATAGTCCAGACATATAGCTCTCTCTCCATCATCAAACCTTGTCATTCTGCCAGTCACAGGTGGCACAAAAACATTCGCAGTGGTTCACAATTTTGCCTGATGGATCGGCCAATAGTTTTCATTATCTATCTAATAAATGTGTCGCTCTATTTTTTCATCGCCTATGAATAGAACTGCAGAAATAGCGGTGATCTTCATTCCGCTCTTTGGAAACTGATTAAAAATAGACAGCTGTTATCAAAGCGCGCCGCTGCTCTGACGACAACATCGGCTTTATATCCTACAAAATGGAGCATCAGCAGTTCAGAAATTTGCATTAGGAATCGAACCTTTATGGCGGCGTTGAGTTTAAGCCTTAAGTGTTCGTTCGCATGTAGCCAACTATTAACGTTTTCTCGCTTTTCCAACCATTTTATTCCTATTCGGTTACTTAGCGATTGTTTAACAAAATGCCTCGGCATTTCCGAAACGCCACTGATATCAAAACTGTAGAGTTCAAAAATTTGCTGGATTCACATTTAAGAAGAATACCAGATAGACCAGCGGTCAGCGGTTACGTGCACTGTGGAGATAATTCGCTGCTGGCTCTTTCCTTGGTCGCAAACTGCGGCACCACAGAAGACACCCAGAAGAATGACTCCACACACGTGGGGTGACGTGAACAGTTCACGTCACCTGGACTTCTTCTGAAGACTCAAGATTTAGCGCACATGTACTCCTCTACGAGATAAATGGAGGTTAGCAGCCCCAAATTTGTTGTGGAATATTTTCTAAGACAATGTTGAATTGCACGTAGGATATCACGTGCGTTACTGATTAGATGACATACCGCACAGTAGACCGACAAAGAAACATGTTCCCAGCAGAGTCGTAGCGTGAGTGTCAAGAGGGCTATACTATTTATATCTTTTACAGGGCACAGCTCTGTTAGCGAGCGAGGGGGGGAAGAGTTTGGGAAGGGGCATACCCTCTCCTGCAGAGGAGAAAATTCTTTAAATTACAAAGTATAAAGTAGCATTTCTGGGGTATTTTTATAGTATAAGCTCTAATTATTGCATCCGTTTTATTGGCAAGCATTCAGTCACAACACAAGCCTTTTCCCACGAAGCATTGAATCCGCGGCTTCGGGTTGGACCAACGCTTTTCAACATTGGCCCATTGTTCATTTTTGAAGAGTCGATCTGATATTGTATTTCAATCTCGGACCAACATTGTTGGTGAATGTTCGGCCGACGAAACACTTGGTATCCTCCCTTCACGAAAATAGAAGAGTAGTGCATGCATGCTAATGCATTGAATCAGCATCGAGGATTATTCTTAACATCTCTAGGACAATTAACTTTGATTTAAACATAAATAGGCGACGTTAACGATAGGGACCAGGCTTCCTCGTGATATTTATTGGGCTTCATTCAAGGGTGACAATTACATGAATAGGCATGGACCACACGATACCTTGACTCTCCACTCCTCGTAATTGAGGCTGATGGCAAATTAATAACTCCTCGATAAAATTTGTTCCATTCAACGTAGCGACTTGATGCAAAAAATAACTGTTCTTGGAGACACAAGGAATGCATTTATTGGAAATATGCACGCATGCGTGAGCACTGGCCTACGATAAATTGCTAATTTTACTTTAGCCAATTTTAGGCCATTTTGCTGTCCCAAGCTTCAATTATCGTCGTCTACTGTTAGTGTACATAGCTACGAATTTGTGTTTCTTGCTGATGAACACATTTACCTGCAACGCCGAGAGCCGTTTACTTTTTGTTTGAGGTCGTTCTCTGTCCTGGAAAAGAAGTGATCGAAGTTTGATCTATTTGCAATCAGCCTCAACTGCAAAATTTCGGTGGACAGTCAAGGAATCGTGCGGTCCATGGAATAAGATAAGTTTTTGACATGGTATATCCATTCTTCCGCCGAGGAGGCTATCTTTTTGTCGTGTGTATCTGTCTGTCTCTTGGTCTGTCGATTTGTCTGTCAGTTTGTTTGTCTGTCACCAAGACTACTCAAATAGTTATGCACGGATCTTTACAAAATTTACAGGGATTGTTAGGCATGTCAACAGCAACAGATTATTAACATTTGATGAAAATCTATCCATTTGCTTGTTTGTCTGCCTATTTTTACTCGAGGCCATAACTCAAAAAGTTATGGACGGGGTTGTTATGTACACTACAAAGAGTAAATGGCCAAATTTGGGAGATGATATGTCTGCTTGTTCGTTAGTTTGTCACTTTGGTAAATTTTATGCTTGTTAGCACAATAAATCCAAAAGTTAAGAGTGGATATTTATGACATTTGCAGGGCTTGTTAGTCATGTGAAAAGACATAAATGATTAAATTTTTGTGATAATCACTTGGTCCGTCTGTGTGTTTGACTTATTTTTGCCATAATGTTTGTTAGTAGCATAACTCAAAAAATTGTGAAGGATCCTCAAGGAAATTACAGAAATTGTCAATACTATCAAAAGGCACAATAATTAGAATTTGGTTTTGATACAAAGAAATGATTGTTTCAGAAACAATTTTAATTTTCCGTTACCGTTGACTTGCTTGGCGGAGGTTTGAGCTGTCAGAGAGCTCTCTAGTTGATCATTAATTCAACGCGACGTCGTTTCTAAAGAGGAAATCTCTAAATGTCGAATCACTGCTAGAAATTATTAGTGGCCTAAAATTGCAATCCAGTATTATTAACTTCGCATATTTTTCCTTGCAACAAAAATTTGACTAATTTCCTGATCCCAATAGTAAAATAATGAATAAATTAAACTATCAGAAAGATTTCTCGGGCGTTTTCGTAAAGCGTTTCCAAAGAGTGATCCAATGTCGGCTCAATATTGCTTGACAATGCATGAGTATAGCCTATTCCTTAGCGCATATTGGTAAAGCACCGGTCCAGGATCGGTTGACAAGGCTCCAACATTCACCCAACATTCAACATTGTACCGACCTCTACCCAACGTTATTTTATTGCGGGGCTTGCGACGTCAAATTCAATCAGTCATAAAAAGCTATATGTGCATAAATAATAGAATTCCATTGCTATTAGTTCAAGAACACTCGACAGTTTGGCAACTTTGGACGGTGTTTTATTACAGTAACAAAATTTTCACTTCGAATCTCAGGGGAGCAGCTGCCCCCTCACTTCCCTGTTCCCCCAGAGGTAACGGCCCTGCTTAGAAAAAAATCACAGCCTAGGCGTCGGTTGGTTCTGAGGTGTTGCCGTTAGGCTAATACGTAGAAAATTCATGAACGTCAAACGGCGAACTGGAGATAATAGGACGAGTGCGCAAAAATATTGAATCGCTAAATGCTCAAACGTTGAGTTAAATTGACTGTGGAACACTATGAAACAACAAAGGGCGAACTGGAGAAAATGGGACGAGTGCGCAATAATATTGAATTGCAAAATGCTGAAACGTCGAGTTAAATTGACTGTAGAACACAATGAAACAACAAGGTCGTGTTTTTGTCGGTGTTTGTCAGTCTGTATATGTTTGTCTGTTGTTCTATATGTTTATCACCAAGTTGACTCGAAAAAATTATGGACGGATCTTTACGAAATTTACAGAGGTTGCCTGGCATGTTAACAGTAACAGCTGATTAACTTTTTTGTTTAAGATCTGTTCAACCGTTTGTTTGTCTGCCTCTTCTCTTTTGGTAGCATAGCTCAAAGAGTTATATAGAAGGATGTTCATGAAATTTCCGGGAATTCAATTCGAGATGTCAAAAGACACAAACGACCAAACTAGGGCCCGCTTGTGTGTTTGCCTATAAAGTATGCTTTCATAATATTTGGCAGAACATAACTGAAAAAGTTATGGACTGATCTTCAAGAATATTACAGAGGCTGTTAGGAATGTTAATGCACTCATATGACCAAGTTTTGGTGATGATCATTAAGAGATCCTGGTTCAGAATAATTTAAAGTTATAACATGGCGCTGCCTCGCGGAGGCATGCGGTTTCCGAGTGCTCCACAAGATATTATCCACTATATAATAAAACACAGTTGTTGGTCGCTTGCTCCCTCCCGTGCTCCAATGTTGGTCCGTCTCTCCGTCACGCAGTGAAGAGTTTAATAGGAGAAAATTCATGTACTGAAAAACAAGTTGAGATGCAAAACAATTTTAGCGCTTGGAGTAAGGGTGACAAATATAGCTTCTGAAATGTTATGGTTTAAAGTGGAAATATTGCATTTTTTGAATCTCACTTCACTTTCGAAGCTAGCTTGGTACTTTTTGATATGCCGATAATGATTCTTCTTCTGAACGTGGTAGATGAAAAGCGGTATCTTCGATAGAGATTCTTATCCTGTCGGGCATAGCCAAGATATGTCGCGTATTCTTTTGGCTGAATTCCTTCTTAGCAGTTCGAGAAGCTCAGTCTTGGTTGGAATTTTGGTTTCTTTTGTGCATAATCACTTATTTCTTTCTTTAGCTGAATCTCTTCGATGTAGTTGAAACTTCATGCTGAGCAGACACCTTTTTTTATTGAATTAATTACCTCCGATAAGGAGGTTATGTTTTCGTCGTGTTTGTCTGTCTCTCTGTCTGTCTGTCACCAAGATAACTCAAAAAGTTATGAACCGATTTGGATGAAATTTACAGGGATTATTAGATATGTTAGGAGAAACAGATGATTTACTTTTGGTGAAGATATGTTCATCCGTTTGTATGTTTGTCTGCGTCATTTTTCTCGATGCCATAACTCAAAAAGTTGAAGATGAATTTTGATGAAATTAACATGAGTTGTTGGGTATAAAACCAAGAATAGTTAACCAAGTTTTGGTAATGGTCCGTTTGTTCATTCATTCGTTTGTCACTGTTTTTAATTTTATGCTTGTTAGCACAATAACTCAAAAAATAATAAACGGATCTTTATGAAATTTATAGGAGTTGTTAGTAATAGTAAAAGACATAAGTGATCACATTTTGGTGCAGATCGGTTGATTCGTTTGTATGTTTGACTCATATTTGTCATAACTTTTGTTAACAGTATAACTCAAAAAGTTATGAACGGATCTTCAAAAAAATTGAACAAGCTGTTATTATCATAAAAAAGCACAATTGATTATATTTTGGAGTTTATGCAAAGAAAATTATAGTTTCAGAGCCAATTTGAATTTTTGCTACCGTTGGCTCAGTTGGCGGAGGTATGCGCTCTCAGAGTCGTCTAGTTTACATTGCAGTCAAAATTCGAGGCTAGAAGTTCGCCTCTCGATCGGTATCCAGGTTACCGTAAGACCTGTTATTTTCGGTGAATTCTTTTGATTGAACTATATCTTCTTAGTACTGCTCAACGTTTGGCCAATTCTCAAAGCTCATGGCAGTACACCTTGCGTTTCATTAATTGAAGATCAGGTCTGCTGAGTTGAGACCTATTCAACAGCAAAACCTATAGTTGAAACCGGAAAAACGAAAAGCCTTATCATAAAATTACTGCCGTCATTTTTTGACGGCTGGGCCCTCTAGTTATTATTAGATTCGGGAGCTTAACGACCCTATAAACGGAAGGGGGCGAATGGTGTATCTCCGTAGTATGTAATTCTTTTCCTCAGTAAAATATGCCATCTCGCTCGGTTCATTGCGCTGCTATTGGCAGAGATATAAGACGCAAAGCATCTCTAAGAGACCAAAAAGAATATAGAAGGATGAAACACTAGTGCGAGGTGCCCATCCTTGACACCCAGTCAGGAGCAGATATAGAAATCCTATTGATAGGTCTCTTACCTCAATCGCCAGCACTCTTCCTCAAACTGAAGAAGATAGATGATCTACCTAACTCTAGAAACTAGCTTCATCAGTAGGAAGTGTGCCAAATGCAACATTCCTTCCGGAAAACGCATTCGGGATGTCCCTTGGGTTCATGAGGCCATAGATATTGTGACAGGGGTAGGCTTCGCAGGAAGAGCCTCCTAAGGAGGCTCCCAGTAGTGCCCCGACGATTTTTGAACGTGTGGACCGTCTGTGCTCCGTCAACTACTGAGAGAAGCTTATTCCAAGTATACACTACAAAGTAAGGATAAAACCCTGCCTAATTACTCGATGTTGTTGTTTTAACCTTCTAAATTCTTTGGGAGGCGATTATCGTCATCTCCTTCGAAGAGCCCCATTAAAGGTAGAGTCAACTTTGACTGCACCCTCTACTGGGAAATCCACTCGCCCCAGAGGATTAAGTGCAGCTGCAGCCGACGACTGGTCGTTAAGAACTGTGGTGCTGAAACGGAAAGCTCAACGACCAGCCATTCCCCCCCCCCTACCCAAGAGCAGGTACCCCCACGGTAGCTATCAGCACAAACGCGCTGATTCAGTGCCCCGAGTGCCTTGAGAAAGACTGCGCCTGCTGTTGGGATCGATCCCGGGTACTTCGACACAACTGTGCAGCGCGCAATGTCCGCAGCTACCGTGGGTAGCTGCATTGTCGTGATATCGTTGAAGCCATTTAGATAAATATAAGTTTATATTAAATTCTTCCTGAGCTACCTGTGCTCGGCTAGCTATGAGTCCAAGCTATACTGGTGGCAACAATAATACATTGAAAATGGGCTGTTTCAAAACTACCACCCCTTCCCAAGTACAATAGCAGTATGTACAGTTTTCGAGCTGCACGAGTATGCGAAAGTAGGAGTTCGTTAGCTGTTGTTGTACGGGAAGCCTTGTTTATGTTGGGACAAAACTTTATTCACAATATTTTGCTGTAGGGGTAATTTTCCACTTGTGCTATTATCGGGTTGCGTTTTATTAAATTCTTCACATTTTATCAAAATGATTAGAAAGACGCAGTGAACAGTAAACTCCAAATGAAAACGAATTGATGTTTTTTAGAAGAAGAAATTTATATCCTTTACTTCGTACTCTGAATTCTTGGCAATAAATCCCAGGGCTTCATTTTCCATTCTTACGCTCTTGTTTACTTGCTTCTGTCGCTTTAGGTCGTTTGTAGTAATTATTCCTTGGTCACGTTGCTAAATAACAGATACAAGCTCAATGACATTAGTCTTCAGAAGGACAATGTTATGGGTCCAATATGCATCACCGCAGATATTTTGTCGACACAGAAGCTCATCTGTCACGTTGTGAACCACTCAATGAGGCGGTTGAGGATTTCCTTCGTTCTTCGCTGCCGCTGTCCACTATTGCCCGGTGGCACAGTTTAGCATCATTAACAAATTTACTAATCATACTTGGGTTGCTAGCGAGATCATTGATCGATCTAGGTGATGATTAAGAGTGGGCCAATCATGTTCCGTTGCGGAACTCTCGATGAAACAGGAGTTCAGTCGCCAGTGAATGCTTGGTGTTTCACTCGCTGCTGAGGGTCTTCAAGCCATTCACGACTCCCGTTTCCTTGGACGTCGTGGGCCCCTACTTTGCTTATTGAGCGTTAATGAGGAACTTTGTCCGAAGTTTTTGCAAGTCTAAATAAACTAGGTACACTGTCCTGACACTGTCGTAGTTGCCTGAGACTCCCGAAAAGATGTCCAGCTTTTCAAGCTTGCAATCCACGCTGAGAGTCGGAAATGATGCGAGGCATCCAGAGGAGGGCATGGATGCGCTTTTTCATGAGTCGTGCAGTGGGTCTCCTCACAAGCGAAGTAAGACTGATTTACGTATTGTTGCCGGGGCGCCTTTTATTCCCCTTTTTGTAGGTTGCAATCACGTTTATGAATTTCTAATCTTGTATAACTTCTCCTGTTTACAGAGATATTGCTTCTAATTTTAGCTTGTGTGGATGCATCAAGAAACACGGTAGCTAAGCATATTACAGATCATAGTAATTGAATGTGAATTAATTAACAACAATATGACTTTGACACTCAACGCTTAATTCCGATAGACGGTTAATTCATTGACCTATTTGAGGTCTTATTAACAGTGCTATGCATATAACAAATAATTGCCCACATTCAACGGTAATTTAAATGTTCATCACCTGCGAACAATGTGAGTGAGGTAATTATCACCCAGGAACGAATTAAGTGAGAGAGCTTAAAGGGAAGTAGAGGTAAAGTCGCCCTGACCGCACACCGCAACTGGGGAAACTCACATTCACTGGTTCAAGATGCACGTAAATGCCCACTTAGTCATAGAGGAGTGTACGGCTGCAGTCAGTCACAAATTATCAAGGCTATTGCGTACTATTGACTGTATACCCGAGACAACTACATGCATCCCACCCACGGACGCTAATTCCAGTGCCCCCCAAGTAACTAGAAGTGAAAGAACTGTTGATGCTGTACATTCTCGAGCGCCTAAACATTCCCTGGAATGGGCTCAAATCTCCGCCGTCTCAGTAATGAGTGCGAGTCAGCAGCCATGACACTGCTCTACAAGAAGTTATCCACTATTGAGTGACACACGCTTATCTGCATACAACTTCGGTTTGTTCTTTCCGGCAACCATGGCGACATCCTTTGATACACAGAATCAGAGTCGAGAAAGCCTGCAGTTCCAAGTTACTGCCTGCTGTGACAGCTGCCTGCGACGGCCCTAAGATATAGGATTTTGGGTGAGTTCGGTTAACCCTCAAGCAACTCTGGACTTCTGTTACATAAAGAGAGAGTTAGAGAGAGAGTTGGCCTACGGTATATGAAGCGCATTCGATTGGGCTTCGAAATGAGGCCTTCAATGCTTGAGTTCTCCGCAACTGCAGACGCAAGCTTTGGCTTTACATCTTTGAATCTTGTTGGAAGTGTTAAAAGCAACCCGATGACGTTAAGCGGGCAAAAAGATGCATTATACGGAGCACACGTCAGTTTTTTGAATTCTCAAAGGCAAGCGATTAAGGGTTAATGTCTTAAACTCCATTCAACGAATCGAAGCCACAGCACGTGCCGCAAATTTTGGACAAGTCAAGCGTCGGTGGCTTAATTTCGGGGCCCCATCGCACCTGCCCTAATTACATCCAGTTCTGGCCGTAGCTTCTCAGTATGAAAACAGCTATAGAATTATTTTGTGCAAAAATGAATGGATTTTGTGCTTACAGCTACTAAATGAGTAGTGACGACACAGTCGGTTTGAAATTAGCGCCAGAAACCTGATCCACAGTTGTCAATCGAACGCTCAAAATTAATAGCCGAAAAAACTTAAAATAAATCAAAAGAAAGTATCTCAATCGAGCTGGATGACTCGAAGACGCCTTTTTCAACACCGCTGTCGTGTTCATCCGTGGCGAAGATTTAGCTATTTTTTTTTAAATCATTTCTTTACAGAAGCTGATAAATGATAGAAGCAAATCACTACACACGTAGAGCATGTAAAATATTTCAAACCCACTAAATTAGTCGTATGACTATTTGGGGCAACAATTGCGTACGTACAAGTACACAACTCCGGCTGACTAAAGCATAAAGTATGGTATTAAAGTGATTGGTTCCAGCCACAGAAATGACTGAAGAAAGTTCAAAGGAGAAAGAAGCGACACAGGGCACACTGCACATCAGAAGAACTGTGAGACCCATGCTCAGCACGAGTCAACAGAACGTTTGCTCACCGTAATAGTATGTCAGAAAAGAAGAGGAAAGCAGGAAAGAAAAGGGAAGATAGAAAAAATCAACACCAACAGAAGTGCTGGGGAAGAAGGAGATAAAGTAGGCGCATAGGAAACATGCGAAGGTCCGGCCACGACAGCTATACATCGTAAACTATTCCTATCGTCCATTCAAATTCACAAAATTTATTGAACGTTGACACTTACAATCGTCACTGTTTCGAATAGGTAGCAGACTGGATACTGAAGTCGTCTCATGGTGAAAGACATAGTTACTGGGAAATGTGATTCCGAGTAATTTACCGAATGTTTGTAGTCAAGTCTGACTTAAACCTCTGCAAGTGTTCAGATCTGGACCTTCAGGTAGCTAGAGTTTTGATAGCCCATTATACCACGTCTTGTTTGCTGAAACTCTCACCGTAACGCAGTAGAGTATAAATACTACAAGCAAACCAATACGCCAAGTCTCCTCTGTTCAAACGTTGGTAATGCTAATACAAATTAGACAATTAGGCAAAAGAGTAACGCAAATAGCCTGTCTTGCAGCGTCTCTTCTGTTAAGACTCTTACAGTGTTAATACGGGAAACTTAGTAACGCAAGTAGCCTAGCTCGTTGTATTTCTTCCACTGAATTGCTGACGGTGTCACCACAGCTAAGGAACTCACCTGTGACCGACTTCTGCTCGTGTCCTCGCTAAATTTAGGATTCAATTTAATTCTCCGTTACTGCTTTCTGCCCTCCGGTCTCTTCTATTCAGACTCGGCCTTGAGCACCCGTTGTCTGACCTCGTTCCTCGAGCAATCATCTGCTATTTACCTCACAGTGAACCTAGTAATGCCACTTCCACTACTCGCTAATGGATGTCATCGGAACTAAACAGAGGCTATCGATAAAATTGACTGCACTGCGCATTTGTCGTGTCCTGTGCGCCAGTAACCGTGAAAAAAGACATAAATTCGCTTGACGTTGCTTCCCTGCCTGAACTGGTACATGAATGGCTTCATCACGTATTGTGATCACGCAAAGATATACCTGCTGCCCAGGGTTACGGGGTTAATGCGACTCTACTGCGATATGCCATCGCGAGACCACCTGATAATGCTAAAAGTGATACATGGACTTCGTGAAAAGCTTAGTAGAGTTTAAAAGATATATTATATTTACTCGGAGAACCAGGCGTGCGTTGGGGAACGCCTTTTTCAAAAAAATATGCTGACACTGTACCGTTATAAAAGCCATACGATGGAGGTTATCCAACACGCTACACGCTGTTCTGGCTTCTGCCATTAGTCTTAATCGAGCCAGAGAAAAGTAAATCTTTATAACACTGACAGTATGCCACTCGCCTCTTCAGTCCCCTACAAAATTTTCGGCCGGCCGAGAACCCGTTTTAGAATTTGAATATAAGAAGCAGTCAAGAATTCTATTAGGGACAGTTTAATGGTTTAAGCTATTTTCTTCATTACTTGGAAAGAGAAACCACGTGATGTATTTAGTAACTAAATTAGGGGTACGGCGGGGGCACAGGTAGGGAAGCGGGGGCTAAAAACAGCCGTTGTTGTTTTTAAGCCCGTTAAGGATTTTTTCACGCTTTCTTTAAGGAAGTTTTACATAATTAAAGCCTAATTAAAGTACAACTAGTTAAAAATATTCATCACTGAAGAAACTAATTAAAGAATGATGCAAATTTCAATATCATTTATCTATAGAAACGTTCTCATTAGCTATATGTTTAGTGTGCATGTAATATGGTACTTACAAAAAGAGTGTATGTTAGGTTAGGTACAACAGTAGAGAATAAAAATAACATTCTGGTAATATGACATGTATGTAATATACATTTTGCTGAAAAAAATTCATTACCGCATCAATACACATTCAACATGTGAATGATGTACTCTGAATACTAACCAGTAATCACCTCAAGGCCGGATATACAGTATGCTGCCTGTCGTTGTTTGAGCAATCAGGACAAAAAATCCTAAAAGCCAAAGAAACAGCCAGATTTTGTTGCGCCAAATGAAGTCTCTATTATACGGAGCAAGACTAAGGGCAGGTTCGACTGGGTAGGTAAAGTCGAGCCCACTTGACTCGACTAGTTCGGAAACGCAGTCAGGAACTTTAGCTTTGTCACTTTGGATCGTGTTGCAGGTGTTAGAAGCCACCTGATCATTCCGAGCTAACTGAAATCTTCGTTTTACGGAGTAAGTTTAAGTTCATGAAAAGTTTACAGGCAGCTCATTAAGAGTCAAAACCTGAAACTTGAATCAACAAGTCGAAGCCAGCGCACCTGTCTGGAGATTCTTAGGGCGCGTCCGTTTGGTGGGCGAAAGTAAGCCTTGGAGACTTACCTTGTCCGTTCACACAGAAGCTTCGGCTTTGCCACTTTGTGTCGTAAGTATTTTTTTCAAGGCAAAATTATTTCAATGAGCTTGCTGAAAACTATATTTTATAGATCAAGATTGAGTTTCTTGAGTCTCACGGTTAACCGATTAAAGGCTGATGCCCGAAATTCTATTCAGCAGATCCAAGCCCGTGCACCTACAATAAAGTAATCAGCCCTTATACAATAAAATTGAGAACGTGTCCATCTTAAAGTGAAATCCCACTTATGGGACACCTGCCTACTACTATACGTCAATCGGCATCTAGTAAGCGATAAAATAATGTAAACAATACATATCAAATCTAAAAGACTTGCGCCGTATTTGGGGTTAAAACTCGCATAGTCATGGTTACTTACAAGTTGCAGTACAGAATTTCACCTAGCGTACCAGGAGCATAACGTCTACACCGCACCGGCCCACTCTCGTGGTTCAACACAGGCTCGCGCGTCGCCATGGCGCGAATGACGTCCCACTTCGAAGCATCAGTGATTCCCGTCTCGGCCCATCTGCCAGTGGGTCTTAGATTTTAAGTTGTCAGCGTGCCACTAAGAGAAAAAAGGTGCAAGCTGTGCATCTCCAACCCCTGGGCACTGCTGAACGCCTTCGCTCAACGACGCCGCGCTGGGGAAGGAAACTAAAAACGAGAAGGCAGAAGTCCAGCGTGGACAGGTCTGACACCTCGACCAGCGGCCCACCTCCCGAAACAGAAGGGGAAGTATCGAGGTCCAACACAACTCCACAATACCAACCTCGTCAGCAGGAACTGCGGGAAGCTGCAACATCCCCCGCGGAGAGGGCACGCGGGACCCCTGGGTCTGTGAAGAACAAACATACCGTGGCAGGGAAGGGGCAATAACACTGTTCATTAACGTAGTACACTGTTATAGACGTATGTTCATTGCACTAATTATAATCAAGAATTATTCTTCATAGATACAATCTTTAAGACCCAGTTTTAAAACTACAAAAGTTGTGGAACTTTCGACTACAACTAGGAAAATATTACTTTGGTACATTAACACTGAAAAACGAAAATTTTCTCCCTAAAACACAGAAATGGTGCACTGACTGAGGCTATAGACTAGTTTCATTGCGGTGCAGTGGTACTTTTCTTTAGAAGTACATCAATAATGGCCAGCTTGATACCACTGATGCCACTGCTCGCATGTCAAATCAGTCACATCCCTCAGAACATGACTAAGGATTACTGTAAGAGCTAAGACAGGTTTCTAAAATGATACTTGAAGGCTTGGTGTGCCATTGGCTGAACTAATTCCTATGGTAGTTGCTTATACGCAGTGACAGCTTGGAATATTGTAAAGCGCTTTTCTATTTCAAGGCAAAAAGCTGGCAAATTGAAACGATTATTTCTTGTGTCATAATGATCATTTGAAAGTAAATGGCTAAATGATTAAAAAAAATAGGGGTTTTCACCGGATATTGCCCTACCTAGAAACTTTATAAAAAAATAGCGGTATACATCTCTAAATTTTAACAATCTCAGCTGGCAGTACATACTATTCCTTGACATAAGCGGTACGTTATTTTCGTCCCTCTTCACGTTTAATATATAATTCGTAGCGTGTCATTTCATCAACGTGTTGATACGCCTCACTGCATTGTCAGTAGCACCGCCCCAAATAACTATACCATACGTTAATTGAGAGTACAACAATGCATAATATAACAATAATAACGTTTTTCTTGATAAATATTTAGCGACAGCATAAATTGCACCTATTGCATTTCCGAGACTAAGCGCAAGTTCCTTTGCCTTTTTTTTTTATTTTAGCCTTTTAGATTATACAGAGGGGTTCGCTTAAACCATTGTGCAATTTAATCTCTTCCTAATCTGCAGCATTAAAATAACGAGGCAGCTCTTGCTTGCATTCTGCTTGGCGAGACGGACGTGAACTGCGACAATATAATTTTACCAACAGCGAACTTTACACCGAGCAGCTTTACATGGTGCCTCGTTCAACATGCACGCTAATAATCTCATTCGTGTTCGCACCAGCAAATTGCATGCATTTAAAGGGCGCTTCAGCGAGGGAGGAAATTGCCTCGATTGAGAACAGTGCGGGGTCTCTAGCGTGTATCTGTGTGTCTGCTGCTGTCTGTTCGGATGCATAGCTACTAGTGAAAACTATGTGAAAAAGTTGTGTTCTGTCGGGATGGTGGTACATTCTGTAGTGATCTGCTTGGTACAGACAGACTGCAGATTTATTAGTGACAGAATAAACTCAAAGACAAGTCGTTGCATCAGATTTGGTACAATACGTGATAGGGGATCAGCTACTACCGAATTGACGCCATACAGGCATGTGCTCAGGATGCAGTGCAATGAAGTTTATCAAATCTTTACGCTCAATAGTACTTCGAGAAGCTTGATTTGACGCTGCTCATGTTTTTGAATCTTATGCTGTAATAGCGCAGAGTATAAAATGGACGAGTCGTCAGGCAGTGATTCGTTTAAGGCATTTTTCTACGCACCCGCGGTGAAAAAGACTTGGAACATGCGGACTTCCTCCCATTGAAATGTCATCAAGATAGGTAGTACATTATACAAGGATTGACAACAGACTCTTCCTGAAGATATTCTTAACAACATGCGTAGTGTAATTCAGCAAAGAGGGTAGAATTAGAACTTTAGCACCATTTGTCAATCGATTATACAATTGCTCGTGTGATATCTCGGGCCATGACGTTGAGAAAATATTCGCAGCACTCAGAGACATGCATGGAAATTTTGTCCTACGTAGATGCTGCCATAAAAGTGAAAAATCGGCCTTTAGACGACCGACGAGCACGCAACTGACACAGGTTCTGAGCTGTGTAGTACGTTTACCCTATTTATGTAGATGCTGTCAAAACAGCCATATATCCTCTCTTCCAATACCGTATACAGCTGTGAGTACGACTACTTAAACAACATACTCACTCAATGCATTATATAAGTGTACGGAAAACTTTCATAGAGCAAACTTAACGTAAGCACAGCAGGAAACTCAACACTAACTAGCTGCGTCTAATGCAATGCAAAGGTGTTTACTAATAATGCTGTTAATATACAAGTGGGGTAAGCTCACCACGTAAGATCAACTTATGTGCAGGAGTTGGTGCATCTGAATTGCAAATGCAATGGAGTGAAGCGGCTGCCGGTTTTTCACGCAGTCTTGACGGAGTTTGCCTCATTTACTAAAAATGAGCTTCCGGAGTAGTTTGAATATGGAAGTTGGTGAGGCAGCCTTGTATTCCCAACAGTCGTGTGTTACACCAGTGGATGTGTTCAACTGTTGACCTGGTTATTGAACATAGTTCTGGCTTTTGTCTTGCCAACAGCAGTTTCTTATTAAGCAAGTCATCCCGACCATATCAGAATATTTTCTTGAACATAGTTTTTCAACTATTTAAATGGGATTCATTCAATTAACCCCTTCAAGATAATGTCTTTTCAACTTGCATGCTTCATTATTTAATTATTAGCTTAACATATTTACTGTTGGTATGGCATTTTGTTGTGAAAACTAAACCTGTATCCTTCGTTCGTCTATTTAACTCCTTGCCTTGATATTTATCAGCCTTTCGGTTTGCGATCTAGTTTTTAGTTAGTGCATTGAAGGCATGGTATATTTAGACACAACAATTTGCATCAAATTTTAAAATGCTGCAACCTTTGTTACCAGAAAAACGATAACACGAGATACCTTGTGGAAAATACGTTCATCAAATAGAACCCCATCGAAAATGGTTCAGCGCGTTAGACAGAGTTAAACGCCGTGTCTCAGTGCGGGTACGTACAACACTCTCAAATTTTTAAAGTAATTGTTTACACAACAACGTAACATTTTCTTATTATACTCACAGTAGCAGCAGCCTTGCTTGCTGAACTGGTTGCACTAGAGGTGCCGGGATCGAGTACCGAGCCAGGTGAGCGATCTTTGTGGCGTTCGGTGCGCTGAGGCAGCAGCTGCTTAGTATGCACAGCTTCCGTGGGTACACTTACCTATATTATCCCGATATGGTAGGGGGGCTGCTGGTCGTTGACCATCTGTCGATAGCGCCATAGTTCTTAACGGCAGGTGATCGACTGCATCCGTACTTACTCCTCTTGTGCCAGTTGGCCATTATATGCAGCACGAACCAAGGCGTGTGGGTTTCTCGGTAGAGGGCGCAGTCTAGTTGATTTTATCTCCGCAAAGGAGATTATATTATTGTAGAATTTGTCTATTTGTCACCAACATAACTCGGAAAGTTAATGCCATATCGTTATAAAATTTGCAAGTCTTGTGCGGTATGCTAGAAGGAACAAATGATTGCCGTTTGGTGAAGATCCGTTCAACCGATCGTTTCTTTGTATGCTTTTTTTGTTCATAATAACCTAGCCCCACCCCCAAAAAAAAAGTATGAGCGGATTTTCATAAAATCTGTAGGAATTTTTAGCAGTGTTAAGTCACAATTCATAAATACTTATCATGATCGGTTTACCCGTTGGTGTGCTTAATTAACGTTTGTCATAATACAGTATCTGTCAGAACTTATCTCAAAAACTTGAGGATAGATTTTCAAGAAAATTACAGAAATTGCTGGTAGGTGGTCCATTTGATAAACGTATTTTCCAAGAGATATCTTGTGTTATTGTTTTTCTGGTAGCAAAGAATGTAGCATTTTAAAATTCGCTTAATTAAATTGTTGTGTATAAATATAGCATGCTTTCAATGCACTAACGAAAAAAATGGGTAAATTTATGGAGATAAAAAGAAATACGTGTTTGAGGTCCAATTGGAATTTTTCGTTGACATTGCTTTGCTTGGCGAAGACTTACGCTTTCAGAGTGCTCTAGTTCTGCGTTATTTCGTTATGAACGTGAGTGCATTTGACGGGCCAGCAGTGGCACCTACGTCATGCGTGAAAGCGTGCCAGCCCACATTTGTGCGTGTTCGCCCACCTGCGCGCGTGCCTATACCAGCCCGACCACCTGCGCGAGTGCCTTTACCAGCCCGGCCACCTGTGCGAGTGTCTACACCAGCCCGACCACCTGCGCGAGTGCCTACACCAGCCCGACCACCTGCGCGAGTGCCTACACCAGCCCGACCACCTGCGCGAGTGCCTACACCAGCCCGACCACCTGCGTGCGTGTCGACTCGACCACCTTCGTGCCCCCTCCCCGAAAACCCGCGTATGTATCTACTCAACCACCTACGTGCCTACCCACCCACCTACCTGCGTTCGTGCCTGCCCATTGTGCCCGCCCGCCCACCTGCGTAGTTCCCTGCCGATCACGTGCGTGCGTGCCTGCACGATCACCTGTATGCGTGCCTGCACGACCACCTGTATGCGTGCCTGCCTGACCAGAGAGCGTGCCTGCTTGCTTACTTACTTACTTAACTAACTTACTGGATTCTTTTCGAAAGTTACGGAGATCAGAGATAAGAAAAGGGAATGGACCTCGTTTAAATTGAATTCAGAATAAATTGGACTAGCTCACGAGCGGTTCATAAAAATAGGAAACCCATGGCATCCACGGAAGCTATTCACGCTGGATCTGAACATGGCTCACAGGTCGGTAGCAGCGAGCGAAACTCGGAGGAGTGACCAGGGACTACACACCGGTCTCACGACGAGTTTCGCAAGGAAGCGTGCTTGACCCTCTTCTGTTCATAATTTACGTCACTGATCTTCGTTTCATCATCTACAGAGAAATTGGTAAATTTGCAGATGACACAGTTAATGATATTAGGTTGTATTGCTTTACAGAGTTTTAAAATAAAAATAAGGGCGAAAACTAACGATCTGACGATAAACGATAAACTAGTCTATATTAAAAATGAACGTTTCGGCTCTTCGGCCATCATCAGCAATCTGGAATCAATTCAAATGCATAAAAATCAACATAGCTATAAGCACACAGTCGTAAACTAATGAACT
>LQNS02278175.1:755237-768846 GCA_001587735.2 Parhyale hawaiensis | reverse complement strand
ATAATGACATATTTCGCCGGCTTATGAATGTACCTAGGTCGTATAGTGCTAGTGTGATATTTGCTCATAAGTATACTGACTGTCTGAAGGTCAGAACAAGGAAATGTGCTTACAGTCTCCGAAACAGGATAGAAAAATCAGCTAATTCGCTGATAAACGTGGTATGCGATGGCCCTTGCTACAGACTGTCAAATATGTATAGCCGATGGCAGCGCATACTCTTAACAAACAGAGGCCAAACAATGAGCCGGAATGCGGTGTAACGTGTACTAATGATATCAAGCGCTCTCTGTATTTAATTTAAGTCTAGTGATAAGCTATGTTTAATATAACTATTGTACCATTAATGTGAGTACCTAATAAAGTTGATTGATTGATTGATTGATTGATAAAATGACAGCGTTGAATTTTCCTCCACCGGGGCGAGGGGCGAGTTTTCATCCCCCGCGGCAGATGGTCTTACATCGCGAGGCGTTCTATTTTTTCCTATGTTACTATTTGGAGATCTCGAAGAGGGCCACTCTGCCCTAACTTTGTTGGACAAAGCGTCCAGAAAAAATGGACGACGAAAAGGAAAAAAAGAAAGAAACTAGAGCACTCTGAGAGCGCATACCTCCACCAAGTGAAGCAACGGTAGCAAAAAATTCAAGTTGACTCTGAAACCATAATTTTCTTTGTATAAACTCCAAAATCTAATCATTTGTGCCTTTTAATAGTAATAATAGCTAGTGCAATTTTCTTGAAGATTCGTTCATAACTTTTTGAGTTATAGTGTTAACAAACGTAATGACAAACATGAGTCAAACATACAAACGATCAAACCGATCAGCACAAAAATTTAATCATTTATGTCTTTCAACATTACTGATAACTCATATGAATTTCATAAAGATCCATTAATTATTTTTTGAGTGCTAACAAGCATAAAATTAAAAACAGTGACAAACGAACGAATGAACTAACGGATCATTACCAAAATTTGGTCATTTACTCTTTGTTATATACCTAACAATTCATGTTAATTTCATCAAAATCCATTCATAATGTTTTGAGTTATGACGTTGAAAAAAATAAGGCAGACAAACAAACAAACGCATGGACATATCTTCACCAAAAGTTAATCATCTGTTCCTCCTAACATACCTAACAATCCCTGTGAATTTCCTCCAAATCGGTTAATAACTTTTTGAGTTATCTTGGTGACAGACAGGCAGACAAACAGCCAAACAGACAGACAGAGAGACAAACACGACGAAAACATAACCTCCTTGGCGGAGGTAAAAATTAAAAAAGGGGAGAAAAATCTCCGCCAAAGAGATGGTCATGAATGCACGCAAGCATGATCTATACTCGCTCATATGCGGAGCTTAAATATATAGATGGGGCGGAAGTGAGAAGAAGAAGGCTTAAAATGGCCTGGGAAGCTTTGGCCATTAAGTGGAGGACGAGTTCTTAGCTGTGGAGGATGTCTCTCCCAATGTATGTCAAGACGATTTTTAAACGAGTTGACCGACTCCGTACCAACAACGTCGGAAGGGAGTGTATTCCAAATGCTGACTATGAAATAGGGAAAGAACTGCTGACTGAAGGTTGTTCTTCGAGCTTTATGTTTGAGTTTTTGACCGTTGTTTCGCAAGCGATCATTAAGGTCTCTTTCAAAGAGTCCCGTTATAGGAACGTCGTTGAGGCCATTCAAGTACTTGAATGTTTCTATTAGTTGCCCCCTGAGTCGTCTTTGCCCGAGAGAGATCAGACCCATTTCTTTTAGACGACGTTCATACGGCTTGTTTCTGAGCTGAGGTATCAATTTGGTTGCTCTGCGTTGGACTCTTTCCATGTTATCGATTTCTTTACAGAGATGTGGCGACCAGAATTGAACAGCAAATTTTAAGTGTTGCCTCACTAATGCCTTGTACAAGGGAACGATGATGTCTTTGGACTTGTATTCGAAGTTTCTGATGATGAATCCGAGTACTATGATTGCCATTTTCACACTCTTGCCAACTTGCTGACTGTGTTGTAGTTTGTTTGTAATAGTGATTCCTAAGTTACGTTGTTGGGTGACAGTAGCCCATTCCGTCCCATTCATTTTCAATGGGGTGAAAGAGTTCACCAGCCCTACGTGCATTACTGAGCATTTGTTGACATTAAAGTTCATCTGCCACATTGCGCTCCATTCCATGAGGTGGTCAAGGTCTTGTTGGAGCTCGGCTCTTTTCGTTGCAGGATAACATAGTTTTGTATCATCCGCAAATTTACTGATTTTACTACGGATGTCAAGATCGAGATCATTGATGTAAATTGAGAACAGAAGTGGGCTAAGCACGCTACCTTGTGGAACCCCTGAGGAAACCTGTGTCCAGTCGCTCGACTCTCCTTCAAGTTTCACTCGCTGCTGCCGACCCGTAAGCCATGCCTTGATCCATCGTAAATAGTCACCCTGGATGCCATGGGCTTCCAATTTTTTCATTAGCCGGTGATGGGGGAATAAGTGACTAACATCTTTTGATGATTAGCTAGCTACATGTTTGCAAAGCAGAAAATCATTTAAATTTTGTATACAATTCCTAGAACTAGAAAAAAACAATAAAATGTAAAACTAGAAAGCCTCGTGGCGTAAGGCCATGACCCGCGGTGGGGGCAAATTCAACGAAGTCGTTTTTGATGGTTAGCTATTCCTAGTTTTTCATATGGACGCTTTGTCCAACAAACTTAGGGCAGAGTGGCCCCCTTTGAGATCTCCTAATAGTAACATAGGAAAAAATAAAACGTGTCGCAATGTAAGACCATCTGCCGCGGTGGATGAAAATTCGCCCTTCGCCCCGGTGGAGGCAAATTCGCCCCGGTGGAGGAAAATTCAACGCCGTCATTTTTATGACCAACTAGAACTTCAACCCACCAAACTCCCTAGAAAACATTATGAAGATTGCTCAACTCCTTCGACCGCTTATTGGGTGGACAGACAAATATGTATATACAAATATGCTAAGGGAGTTTTCAAAAGTCTTCTGGGTTTTGAAAGCCTTTTGAAAACTCCCTTAGCATGAATATACCTGGATGTCAACGTATTTTTCAAGAAATTCATATATAAATATGTATACAAATATATGTACTTAAATCTTCGACAAAAACATTAACACCTCTCTCACTTTGTTCGTGGGTTATAAACAAACAAAATACTTAAATCTTCAACGAAAATATTATGGTCTCTCACTTCGCGGGTGATTGAAAAAAAAATAGTTTTTTTTAACTAAAAAACCATGGGTTTGGTTTAAACAAAATAAAACAATATTTTTACCAACCCTGACCCCAGAAGGATTGTGTAGCTTACCTTAGCCATTAGCTAGACCTTTAACACGACTGCCTTTTGTGCCCGCTTTGTTTCGTTCTGTTTTCTTACTTATACTGATGACTCGTTTTCTGTTCTTCCTCTTCTTTCCTGACTTGCTGTTCTCCTGCCCGTTGATCCAACATTGCGCATAGGTTCCACGTTTCCATCAACTCTTGAATCACCATGGTTGTGTCTAGGGAGGGTTAAACAACCAATAGAATAACAGCGGCAAGTCAAATCGACTTTATCATGCGAATTTCTTTATCTTTGCCATACTAAAGTTGTACGTTTAAAGGGGAAAGTATAGGGCTAGCCTAATTGTTGGAGCTTCATTATGTGACTTGATCTCTGCCGGTGGTGATATCTGTGCCTAATCTTCAAATTACACCCTGATTTGAGGCTCAGCTTGAAAAATCTCTACCTTATCGCATTTTCCTGCGACCAAGCAGTACAAAGTAGTACTACCTTGGTCACTACCTTGGTGCACCTCATAACAATAAAGAGAATCACTATTGACCAATTTAGACGCGGCTTTAATTTTCTGTCGTCATTTTTGCAGCAGTTAAAAAAATGTTGCTTCCAACTAGCATGCCAAACGTTTGGCTGTCACGATGAAATCAGTTGATCATTGAACACGAAAAATGGCAAGTCGCATTTTATGTATCGGTAAACTTAACATTTAATTCTGACGGTAGAAGGATTAGCCCAAGCATAATTTCCTTATTAACGGAATTCTTGGCCGCTCTAGAACGTCTGCAGAGGTTAAACTTTCTTTTAGGGGGTGTTGGCGATTGACAAAAAAACTACGAAGTCGGGCAGTGCTTGTTACTCGAATCGAGGCTCTACTAATGAAATTTTCACTACGAACGAATTAATATAAAAAGTTAAAAAGCTGGTGAACACCGAAACACTTAAATCAAGCGCCGGCCGTTCGAATAAAGATTGATCACCGATTCTTGATTTTTTTTAATAATTTATTGAATTTTTCTGTTCGAGTAACACTTTGTTCTAGTAATAGATATTCTAGTGATAGACTGCCCAGTAGTATAAGGTCGAATGACACTATCCACCTCTGTTTCGTTTCAGAGAGTTTGTTTGTTTTCTTGTTGATTGTAATTATGAGTGCGAAATACGCGCCTCCGACGACACGGTTTGTTCACGCCATGACGTGTTTACACTGAGCAGGCGGCACAGTGAATTGCATTACCTGCGCCTGATATGGACGATGACAATAATCTCATCGGCCAGCGCTGCAAGGCGTCCTCAGCTACCCGCCAGCGACAGCTTTGGGAGTCAATGGTAAGATTTTACAGCAACTAATCCGAGTCCATTCTCTACTTACAACCTGCAATCGCGCGCTCGTCCCGATTACGCAGTGAAAGTCTGTATCCAAGATACCCTTGGAATGCCTTTAAGGGGATCAACCCAGATTTCAGTTTTACTTGTGAGCCGATGGTTCTAAAATTTGCACAGTACATATATGAAATTTTTAAAAAAATGCATTTTGCTCCTACAACTTTTTTGAGTTAGGCCTCAATTTTTTAAATAATTAGAAATATATTTATATAGGTATACATATAAAGTTTTTTGAAATTAAAAAATTTCATTCTGGAAAAAAAAAGCAATGACAGTTTTGGAATGCTTGAAACATTCTTAACAAAACTACGCAGCCGGATTTTCCATTTTTATTCCGTCTTCTTTTGATATGCAATTTTCGATCGGTAAATGAAATATAGTAAAAAAAAAAAAATTTATACTTTGAACTGTGATAAAAAAAATGAGGGCAAAAATGGAAAATTTGGCTTTGTAATTATGTTAGGGGTGTTTCAAGGATTCCAAAACTGTCTTTGTTTTGTCTTAGCACGAAAACTTTTTGACTTATCTTCTTTTCAGATAGAAAAATCACATTTTACACTATAGGCAAAAATACGTGTATATTATTCTACATATATTCCCCATTATCTCAAAAACTAAGGTTGAAGTTAAAAAAGTTGTACGAACAAAAATGCTTCGGTCATAGTGCATAAACTGCACTTCTGGATTTTCGACATTCACGACAATAGTGTAAGATGAATTCGTGTCTAATAATGTTAATAACCATATTTCAGATGGGGGATGTCCATTTGTGATGTTTTCAACAATGTATTCACTGAAATTTAAATGTAAGATGATCAAAATAATTTCTCCCACTATAAGAAAATAGTGATGCCGTGTGATTTTATTAATTAATTTAACTTGCTACGACGTGGCTCTTACTCATAAGGTTAGGTGGGCAAGGACTGCTTCTGCTAATATCCTATGAGAAAATATATGTACCAGTCTAGAGCAGATACAGCTGTTGCTATAGGCCTAGGGATATTAGCTGAACCATTCCTTGCCTACCTAACCTTATGAGTAACAGCCCCGTTGTAGCTTAAAATATGTTTCCCCCACCCAAAATGTTCATTTTAGTATCCCAAAATACTAATTCAACTGCAAAATTTTTTGAAAATGTCAAAAAAACAGAAGTGCAGTTTATGCACTATGACCAATGCTTCTTTCTCAAAAATACATATTCTGTGCAAATTTTAAAACAATCGGTGTAAAATCAATAATTGTGACCAACCATACCTTTTTTGGGGCGTATGGTGGGGGGCCTTTTTTAGGGGATTACAAAGACCGTGACGCCATAGTAATTTGGGACACACTTTCCCTCTACCTAGGGTCACTTTTTCAGCAAAAAAAAAAGAATAAAATTTATAATTTTGATCAAAATCGCTGGGTTGATCCCCTTAAGCTGACAGACGTTCGAGCTGAACGTCCGCTCATACGTTGAGCTTGAGAGTGTAAAGTGTAACCACGGGATGAAGATGGAGATCACAAACTGCGAATGGATCACGTCAGTCTGTAGCGGTGCCAGTAAAATGCGTGAACTACCTGGGATTTATGTGCCATATAATAATGATGTGTACATATTTATAAGTTGCAATAGGTTAAGCACCTATTCTAGCTGAATCGGACCAGTTCTGAGTGCTACCGTAACCGATCGCTAATCCTATCAAATTTTGTAGCTTCATAAATGCATTTTTTTTCTGGCAAACCAGTCCATGTTGTACCTAACCTGACTTAATATTCTTTTTCCTAATGACATGGTTTAACCAGTGAAACCAAACTTGGCGTAATAGACCTAGTAGCTTTTTAATTGTTCATTTCGCCATATTATGGAAATTGGTTAATGGTTATGTAACCGATTCTTAACCAACCCAACCTGTTCTAACCTAACACCTACTTTGAAGTAAGCGACATACTATTCCGGGACCTCTGTAGTAACTTTAATATTGAAAATCCTCGGAAGTTATGTTAACTAACATGCAAGTCTAAATCACCGAGTTTCTTTGCCGAAAAGTACGTTTAGGTTTATTATCGAAAATGAAACACCCTAGAAATGAAGTAGATGGCTCTGTAAACTCGCCCCTTCCTCATTTCCGTGTCAAGCCAAGGCCACCTAAATAACAACGCTGCCCGCGTGAGCCTATCGAGTGACGTCATCACGCCTGGTGCATTGCTTGGCTTCCCCGCTAGGGCTATTATTATCAAGTTGAGTTAATTTCATCTAGAATTTCCGCAGGCACGGCGATCTCACAGACGAAAAAGACACAAACAACATGTCGCCGGACACGTGGAACCCATGCACGAGGGTTTTCCACATTGTAATGCGTAGGAAAATACTATAAAAGTATTTAGTTTAACGTGGAACCTATGCGAAAAGGTGGACCAACGCGCGTGGGAACAGCAAGTAGGGAAAAAGAGGAAGAACAGATGAAGGTAAGATCAGTAGGCATAGGAAATCAAGAAAGAAGCAAAATGGGCACAAGAGACGGACGTCCCAAATGAAATGCCTCATTAAAGCAAAGTTAATCAACAAAATCTCCCTGAGATCACTGGTCCACTTAAAATAGGATGTGCGAACCTACCTAACGCTATGGCCCATCCTATGCCCCCTAAGGAGAGAATGCAATAAAAATAAAGGCTATCTAAATAAACTGAGAGGTAAATTTCACGATAAATTTTTTATAGAGGTTGTTCAAGACTCCCCGATAAAACTATTGTGTTTCACGAGAGGAAAAGTAAGGGAGATACAGTATGTTGATAGAAAGATGGAACTCGTGCACGATCGAGGTTGCATCAATGCACAAGGCAACAGCAAGTCAGGAAAGCAGTGCAAGAGGAGAACAGATGGGCGAACCTAACTATAGCCCATCCTTGACTAAATTACCGATCGTTTACCATGAATTGCAGCAATTTTTAATGCAAGAATATTTATATAATGTATGCTTTCTACACTAGAAGCACCATTATCGCAATGTAATAATTCCTGAAATAAATTTCCAACAATCTAGTCACATGCACACATGGTGTGAACTACAGAGGTTTCAATTATTTTATTCTAAATCAGTAAGTGCTGTAGTTAGAAGTGTTTTTTTTTTTTTTTCTTCTTCTTCTTTTTGTGTTGTTGTATTTTGGGTCTGGAAGACTCTGCTTTGAATCAGGTGTACCACAAAAAGGGTACACCTTCAGCATGATTAGTATCATTCTTGGTGGCACATTTGCATTTTCTCTTAAAGCTTCTGAGCAATTGAACATTATGTGTAACATTATGTGTAACCAATTACGTCATTAGAGCGAGTGGCTAAAAGCCTAGTCTTCACTAAAAAACAAAGCACCAATGTGACTGTTACTAACGTTATCATAGCTGGTAGTATCGTCTCAGGATGGTAAATTAAACAGGCTCACGACTAAAACTTATTAAAATTAGACGTTTCGGGAACTAATCCCATCATCAGTATATCTGAAACAGAGACAAAACGATCTTTATTCCTACTCTTTAAGTACAAAATTCACAAAAGCAATGAAAACTAATTAAAATGAATAAGAAAGTAAAATCTAGCTTTTTGCGATAAACAGGGGATGGGAACTATTTTGGTCATTAAGAGGTGGTTTTTCTTTTAAAANTTTTTCTTTTAAAATGTACAGGGACTCTAAAATTCTCAGGTCGGAAGGGTCATGACAAGAATGTAAAATTTTAAAATTTGACATTTGTACTGGACTATTGCACTGTTCACTATGTTAGCGCACGGAAGAAAATGACGGCGATGCTAGCACGCTACCAGTATGTGTAATACATGCAGACTAGGGAATTCCACATTAGTAGCAAGATTGGTCTGCAGCTCTAGCCCCTAGGCTGCAATCTCATTATATGAATCGAGCAAGTAGCACTTTATCTGCGATAAATACCTGTATCATCACTATTAAAATTACTGATGACATATAGAAAGCACTGTAATATTGATTAGGCTACGGCGCTATTTTTGGTTGACGTGAAGTTGTCCCTTTCGATGGCATGCAGCCATTGCAGCTTCCCACTACGATCGCTAGCAAAGCCAAAATTATGGACTTTCGGTCCGATTCCGTAATAACCCCAGCAATTGGGCACAATATAAGCACATTCTTTTCAAATACCAATTTATACAGAATACACTGAATACAAGAATATAAGCGGAACTGCAACAACCTGACCACAAGTGTACTTCAAACTACGTGCGCGGCGGCGCGCAGCCAAAACAATGCCCTACATTCGATGACGTCACGGATGGCTATGAGAGGCCTTCTTCTCTAGGTGGCCTTGGTCAAGCAGCTGGTGATTGCCCTTAGAAAAATTGTTGGTTGATAGTACTTGCGTTTCATTGTCTACAAAACTAAAGGAAACTTTTGTTACAGGTGTTAATTTCATTTGATGTAATATTCATTGTTTTATTATGCGTTTTGACGGTTCGGCAGTCAAATGGCCAAACTTAATTATTGTAGTCCACACTGCCATAGACTAGCATTGCTGTTATTAAATGTAAGTTAGGTTTCTTCGCAAAAATTAAATCTGATGCGATGAAAAGTAGTTAGGTTTGCTTCTCCTATGATATGAGGAGGGGCTGCTTTAGCCTGGCTTAGGCCTTTGGAACATATTTCTCTCGTGCCCCTTTGGCTTCTATCATTTTCCGCTCTTTTGTCGTATTCTTCCTCGTCGTTTCTAACAGACTGTCACTACTATTGGTAGGTTGATTACACACAGCTACATATTGGTACATTAAATTAATCCTATGAGACATCTTACAGTGAGATATCTGCAAACCCACTACAAAGTTATGAATAAGTTTTTTGGTAAATTAAATAGCAAGAGTTAAAACAATTTCGTGACATATTTTTTAAACCTTTTTTTAACGTATTACCGGAAAAAGGATCTAGTAGATAAGTACCGTAGGCATTCTTTTAAGAAGCGATGCAGCTGAAAAACCATATCACGCTTCTCAATATCTACACGCATATTAATATATTGCGAATAGTACGTCTCGTTTTGTAATTTAGTTGGGGAAGTAGTGGACTGAAATACGTTTGAAATATTTCCGGATAATAACAAAGAGCAAATCGGGAATATTTGAATAAGTAATAATTGTACACAACTTGTAATGGTATCATTTCATAAAAAGACTCATATTAGTACAGATCATTAATGGTGAATCATATAAGTTACGTTTAACACGGAAAATTCATCGAAGAGTATGATTTAAAACTAGAGCACTGTGAGAGCGCATACCTCCTCCAAACGAAGCAATTTTAACGAAAATTTCAAATGGTTCCCCCGCAGGGGGCAGAGGATGGGCCATAGACCACAGGGTTAGGTAGTTAGGTTAGCCCATCCTATGTTATGGGGAGCAGCGCCTCCCGGGGGATTGTATAGGTTACCTTGGCTATCAGCTAGGCCTTCGGGACATCGGTCTTTCGTGCCAACTGTGCTTCTCTCCATCATCATACTCCTACTGATAGTGCTTTATTCTGTTCTTCCTCTTCTTTCCCGACTTGCTGTTCCCATGCGCATTGACTCGTGCATGGGTTCCACGTTTCTCTTAGCATTCTATATGTCCCTTCTTTTTTCTCTCTTTGGATCACAGTGCACTCTGCTGGTAGGGAGGCTTAAACTAGGAATATAATAATAATTCAAATGGGTTCCGAAACTATGGTTTCCTCTTTAACAGCACCAAAATCTGGTCATTTGTGCTTTTTGAGAGAAATAAAAGGTTGTGTAATTTTCTTGAAGATCCGTTCTAAGTTCATGAGTTATGCTCTGATAAACATTTTGGCAAACCCACGTCAAACACACGAACTGATTATCTGATCATCACCAAAATCTGATCATATGTGTGTCTCTCAATATTTCTAACAATTCTTACAAATTTCACGAAGATCCGTTCAAAACTTTCTGAGTCATTGTGCTAATAAATATAAAATCAAATACAGAAACAAACAGATCGTCATTTACTCTTCATTACTTACCTAACAACTCTTGTGAATTTCATTAAAATCCTTCCATTACGTTTTGAGTTATGGCATTAAGAATAACTGGCAAACAAACAAACAAACGGATGAACGCATCTTCACCAAAAGTTAATCATCTGTTCTTTCTAACATATAGAACAATCCCTGTAAATTTCGTAAAGAACTGTCTATAACATTTTAAGTTATCTTGGTGGCAGACAGACAAAGAGACAAACCCCAATGAAAACATAACCTCCTTAGCGGAGGTAACTACTGCCAGTTAGTGAATGTGCCATCGCGGGACTCCACCCAACTAATGATATTCTGGACCAAAAATCAATGAAATAATGAATAAAATAATAGATCATTTTAATGAATCACGTTGACGTAATTTGACCCTTTATATAAATTGTACTAGGAACGCAGCAAAGCCTACGCCCCACATCTTCAGTGTGGACCTTAAAACTCAGCTTTTGCTCCAGAATAAGTCCAAGATATCTGATTTGAGACACCCATATTATATATATGATTCATCATAGTTATTAAAGAAGTTAGAAGACAACTCCGTGCGCGTATGAGTGAAATAATAATGCTTATTTTCGTGACTAGTTAATTCATTTTGAGCTAACCATTCAGACAGTACCTGTAAAGTAAAAAATTAACGACATCTATTACAACAGCTTCTAAGGTATAACCATTTGTGTAGAACACTGCATCATCAGGAAACAATACGCAATTTATTCCAAGGGTAGTTTTATCATTCAAAAAATATTTAATAACGGTAGAGTGCATATTGATCTCAGTTGCAAAAGCCGATATTGCTAATCCCTTTTTTTTACTTATAAAGATTTATCAATAGTGCCGAATACCCTTCATGATCAAGAAATAGACATATTCCGTTTGTTTTGTCATGGTAACACTCCAATAGATCTGTTACTAGATGAATTATAGCTAGCGTAGTATAACATTTAGTTCGAAAGCCGAACTGCTTGCTAGATTAGCACATTATGTCACCAGAGAAAGTATGTTAATCTAGAGCGGAAGATTTTTCTAAAATTATATTCTAGATATAGGTAGATATGGGTCTATGGTTTGCTATACCTTTGGAATAACAAAATACTCGAAGATAGGAATTAGATATGCATGTTGAAAGATATCAGGATGTATACCAGTCTCAAGACACAAGTTAAAAATATAAAAGAGAGGGTCAATAATGCAGTGTAGTATAACTTTTAGTAAGAGAAAAGGTCATTGCTTGGGTGCCAGTTCTGCTCTAACATCCATACTAAGCTCAAGTTCCTGTGCCTATTTTTAGCCTTTTAGATTATACAGAGGGGCTAGCTTAAACCATTGTGCAATTTAATTTCTTTCTAATCTGCAGCATTAAAATAACGAGGCAGTGCCTGCATTCTGCTTGGCGAGACTGACGTGAACTGCAGAAACATAATTTTATCATCAGCGAACTTTACACCGAGCAGCTTCACATGGCGCCTCGTTCAACATGCTCGCTAATAATCTCATTGCTGTTCGCACCAGCAAATTGAATGCATTTAAAGGGCGCTTTAGCGAGAGAGGAAATTGTCTCGATTGAGAACAGTGCGGGGTCTCTAACGTGTATCTGTGTGTCTGCTTCTGTCTGTTCGGGTGCTTAGCTGCGAGTGAAAACTATGTGAAAAAGTTGTGTTCTGTCGGGATGGTGGTACATTCTGTAGTGATCTGTGTGGTACGGACAGACTGCAGATTTATTAGTGACAGAATAAACACTACAGCAGTTTATTTCTGAAACTCAAAGACAAGTCGTTGCATCAGACTTGGTACAATACGTGATAGTGGATCAGCTACTGCCGAATTGACGCCATACAGGCATGTGCTCAGGATGCAGTGCAATGAAGTTTACCAACTTTACGCTCAATAGTATTTCGAGAAGCTTGATTTGACGCTGCTCATGTTTTTGAATCTTATGCTGTAATAGCGCAGAGTATAAAATGGACGAGTCGTCAGGCAGTGATTCGTCTACTGCATTTTTCTACGCACCCGAGTGAAAAAGACCCCCTCCCATTGAAATTTCATCAAGATAGGTAGTACATTATGCAAGAATTGACAACAGAATGTTTCTGAAGATATTCATAACAACATGCGTAGTGTAATTCGGTGAAGGGGGTAAAATTAGAACTTTAACACCATTCATCAAGCGATTATACAATTGCTCGTGTAATATCTCGGGCCATGAGGTAAAGAAAATATTCGCAGCACTCAGAGACATGCATGGAAATTTTGCCCTACGTAGATGCTGCCATAAAAGTGAAAAATCCGCCTTTAGATGACTGACGAGCACCCAACTGTCACAGGTTCTGTGCTGTGTAGTACGTTTACCCTATATATGTAGATGCTGTCAAAACAGCCATATATCCTCTCTTGCAATACCGTGTACAGCTGTGAGTACGACTACTTAAACAACATACTCACTCAATGCATTATATAAGTGTACGGAAAGCTTTCATAGAGCAAACTTAACGTAAGCACGGCAGGAAACTCAACACTAACTAGATGCGTCTAATGCAATGCAAAGGTGTTTACTAATAATGCTGTTAATATACAAGTAGGGTAAGCTCACCACGTAAGTTCAACTTATGTGCAGGAGTTGGTGCATCTGAATTGCAAATGTAATGGAGTGAAGCGGCTGCCGGTTTTTCACGCAGTCTTGACGGAGTTTGCCTCATTTACTAAAAATGAGCTTCCGGAGTAGTTTGAATATGGAAGTGGGTGAGGCAGCTTTGTATTCCCAACAGTCGTGTGTTACACCAGTGTTACGAAAAAAGTCGTACAGGTAGGGATAAACATATATATAGAAGAATTGGCCTGTTAACTTCTTAAAAATTAATTATAATAAAAGCCAAATGTAAAAAAAAAAATATATGTATAATACAGTATATA
>LQNS02278175.1:676607-698018 GCA_001587735.2 Parhyale hawaiensis | reverse complement strand
CGTACCACTGCCAGGGCTCTTGCAGATATCGTAGAAAGAAAGCAAAGGGCTGTTCGAATGACCATTGGCAGTGGCTATTACTCCTGAGCAGTATCTTGAGCCCTACGCTTCCGTGTGAAATTTTTCATGAAGTGGCTACGCTTTGCTTCTTTAGTTGTTGCTGGCAGGCAGTGCATAGATTTGGCACCTTAACACGAGTTTCTCAACCAGGAACAATTGCACCTCCGCGGGTGGGAAGTACCATCCAATAGTGGTGCAAAATAATATCTATCCTATTAATAGCGTTGTTCCTGCATTCGTTTGTTACGCTCTTAATCAATAATAGATAGCAGGAAATCAGGTATAATATAGTTCAGTTGCATCATTGATACGGAAGATGAAGTCGAGCTCGGTTGCATAAAGGTGCACATTAAATTTAAAGGTGATACGGGCAATACAATGCGCACAGGCATGTTCAAGTATATAGCTTTCAAAGCAAAGGAATTGGTGTTGGTGACCCACACGGCCAGAAGTGAACGAGGACAAAATAGCGCGTTATCTATGACCAGCTAAAAATAACACCTGGCTTATGGGAAATTAAAAAAAAAAATGGTGATAACGAACCAGCGGGCCACGGGCAGTTAAGTATAATTTTAAACTTGATAATATTTATTCATTACTGTAGAACTAGTGGATCCGTCCTTGGAAAAATTCATGCAATAATCGATATGTTTGCTCTCTTCTTTGACTTGCCGTTTCCACATTTTCCCGCTCACGCTTATTATCAACTCTTATTCTCTTCTCCAAGCCCTTCTGGTTCAAGTTTTTCTTGTCACTGTGCCGCATAGGCGCTTCATCTCTATATTGATACCACGTCTTCGTTCTTGAGTCTGTAGTAGTCTCGTTCTTCTTTTACGTTCCCTATCCACTTTCTTAATTAAACGTGCATCTTCCAAAGTAAAATCTTAATCAATCAACTTTATTAGGTACTCACAGGGGTGGTACAATAGTTATATTAAACATAGCTTATCACTAGACTTAAATTAAATACAGAGAGCGCTTGACAACCTTAGTACACGTTAAACCGCATTCCGGCTCATTGCTTGACCTCTGTTTGGTAAGAGTATGCGCTGCCATCGGCTATGCATGTTTGACAGTCTGTAGCAAGGGCCATCGCAGACCACGTTTATCAACGAATTAGCTGATTTTTCTATTCTTTTTTGGAGACTGTAAGCACATTTCCTTGTTCTGACCTTCAGACAGTCAGTATACTTATGAGCAAATATCACACAAGCACTATACGACCTAGGTACATTCATAAGCCGACGAAATATGTCATTATAAGCCACATGTAGGCGCCCAATGGTCTTCTGCTTAAAGTTCGACCAAAGCGAGTGACAGTACATAGGGTAACAATAGCTACGGAACTACTGACACTTAACCTCTTCAGAGCAGTGACTAAATTTCCTCACTAGCATATTGCCCACTGTGTGTAGCTTCCGCGTTTCTTTCTCTATGTCCTGGTTATCACGAAAATCATCAGTGATTTTGTGGCCCAGATAAGAGAAGTTGTTTACATAATTGAGCTCTACGCCATTGAGATATGTCACTTTATCGGCCGACAGATTTTTTTTCCCTAGGTTTAATGTACATGCAGACAGTTTTCACAGTATTATATTCAATGCAAAGTTTACTCGCTTCATTTTCACAAATTGTAAGTAGTTTTTGGATTCCGCTGGAATGGGGAGCTGTAAGAACCATGTCATCAGCATAGCTTATCGCATTTACTGCCTTACCATTAATATGCATCCTACTCCGGCTGCGTTCAGTTGGGTATGAATATTGTCAATGAAAGTATTAAAGAGAAACGGGGAGAGTAACCCTCCCTGGCTTATGCCATTAGTCATTCCAAACGCTGATGACATGGCTGTTCCCCATTTCACAAAACACTTTTGAGTTTGGAACCAATACTTTAGAGCTTAGAGTTTTAACGATGTAATGGGGTATTTGTCTATCGATCATACACTTGGAGAGCGAGTAATGGTGAACACGGTCAAATGCAACTTTAGCGTCTAGAAAGCAAAGGTACGTGGGAGATCCACCGTCAATGAAGTGATTTATAACCTGTTTAAGAGTAAATATAGTAAAACACTTCAATAAACTTGAATGCCCCGCCAGTCAGCTTATATGCAATGTGAGTACGCCGTATCCATAATACTGTTTTCCATACTTAACTATCTGCTTTACTGAAATGCTCAAATTTCGGCCTCTGAAGCCGAAATATGCACTCTCAGAGAAAGACAGTAAACTAGAAGAAATAGTTGTCTACTGTCCGTGAAAAATCATCACCTCGTGTGTTCCCCGTTGATTATCTGTCAAATTATTACGTCGTGAGGTGGGAGAAAAAAGTTATAAAATCGGACTCCAGAAGCTACATACATATTGTCCCGATTTCAATAAGTGTTTAAAGCAAGAAGTTCATCCAGATGAAGAGATAAGGATCCAATTTTCACCATCTTCTGCAACCTGGTCATTGATCGCAACGAAAACGTTACTAAATTACAAAATCTGCAACCTGGCTTATTTTTCGCTTATCCATTTCCCTCAAAGCGATCACGAAATAAATGAATGAATAAATACACGAAGCGTTTTATTATATTAAGATTTCCTGGAGTCCAACCTGAAAGGCCCCGCCAGACCATAAATTTTCACGGGTGCAGCTAGTTCTTATTAATTGTCTAGAGACTGCTATTCTTTGCCTTAACCTCCTTAACCTTCAGCCTACTAATCAGAGAAAATCAGGGCTATGAATTTGTAACATAAGTTGGACTTCTCATCAGATAGTTTGCATTATTGTACGCATAGCAGTGAAAATGTTGACATTCGTCACTGGCTAATATGTATTTGCAAAATATCTAAATATAGGCTGTTTCAATTCATTAATAATGAGTTATTAAATAAGCGAGCAAAGTTGGAACTCTTCTGTCAAGACCCTTACAGTGTCATATACAACGCAAGTATAAATTCATAATCTTTAGTAGTGCCTACTAATTTATCAATTTGCTATGAAATTAAAGAGCGGTAAAATGATCTAAAGGAACTTTTCACACAAACTACTGAGCACTACTGCCTGAAGAGAATATTTTTCGAATATTTGTTGATAAAGTGGATGCCGATTAATCATACGTACAATTGAAGAAATAAAGGAGATATTTAAGCACGTGACAACTTCGTCTCTATTACTCCTAAAACGGGGCGATCTCTTCAAATAAGTTGTCAGTAACATCGCTGAGATAACTTGTAAGAAATTATATTATTTTAGTACAGTCGTAGATCAGCTCTTGTAACTAACAAAACCAGCTGTAAGTATAAAAATTATTCTTATTTATCACTTGCATTGTATGCAACTAACGTTTTAAATTTTGTCTGTGCTGGTTACAGTCGGTCGAAGACTCCCACTCAATTCAGCGTCGGGATACGTTACTGTGTTCCATAGAACAGCAGCAAACTTCACAGTTTTCAAAGTCCTAATTCACACCACACTTGATACTTGCTAAATGATGAAACAGCTGCACCTTAGGAGATATTTTGGTGGGCACGCACAGGTGTTCCCATATAGACACAACAAAACTTTGAAACCATGAGCAGGCAGATCCCAGTTCACCGTCATGTGAGCCGCCTTACAAAACAAACCAAATAATGTTCTGTGAACATATTGTTGAAGTGAAAAATGAAGAAGTATATGGAAATATTTTATTACCTTTACCAAGGAGGTTATGTTTTCGTCGGGTTTGTCTGTCACCAAGATAACTCAAAATGCTATGAACCGATTTGGACGAAATTTACAGGGATTGTTAGGTAAAGAAGGAACAGATGATTAACTTTTGATGAAGATAAGTCCATCCGTTTGTTTGTTAGTCTATCTGCCTCATTTTTCTCAATGCCATAACTCAAAAAGTTATGGATGGATTTTTATGAAATTACCATGAATTGTTAGGTATATAACAAAGATTAAATGGCCAAATGTTGGTAATGATTCGACTGTTCGTTCGTTTGTCACTGTTTTTTATTTTATGCTTGTTAGCACAATAGCTCAAAAAATGAAGAATGGATCTTTATGATGTTTATAGGGGTTGTTTGTAATGTTATAAGACATGGATGAATAAATTTTGGTGCAGATCGGTTTGTACGTTTGTAAGTTTGACTCATGTTTGTCATAACATTTGTTAGCAGTATAAATAAAAAATGTAGGAACGGATCTTCAAGAAAATTCTACAAGCTGTTATTACTATCAAAAGGCACAAATGATTAGATTTTGTTTTGGAGTTTATACAAAGAAAATTATGGTTTCAAAGCCAATTTGAATTTTTTATCGTTGCCTCACTTGGCGGAGGTATGCGTTCTCAGAGTGCTCTAGTGTTTATATAAGATAGGAGCTTAAACTCTAACAACAGCAACAATTTGATGGTAGCATTGTCATAAATGTTCCTCTAATCTTTTTATGTCATCATTGGAGTCTAAAGTTGTGCAGATAAGATTTATCATACTTGAATTGGTTTTTATTTCGCAAACCGTTTACTTACAGTCTCAATATTTTTCGAAAGTTTCGTAATATATGTAGCAAGTTTATGTTAGTTCAGGTTTCTTTCCGCTGTCGAGAGTCTGTTTTTATCTCGGCTTTGGTATTTTTCTACTTTGAGCTCTATTTTTCGGCACTTGAGTTTGCACTCAAACTCTTAGTCATGTTTCATGCCTTTAGCTGTATTTGGAGCGGAACTTTTTTGTAATACACATAGCTATTTATTTATCTAATGTTGGGACTAAACTACACAAGCGCACGCTCACACTTACGAATGGTCATTCAGCTCCCACAGTAACCCGACTAGGCTGAAAAAGCCGAAATCCCTACGACCCCTCTATAGATCTTAAGTTGAAGGACGCGCTACCTGACCGCAAGTTCATAAGTTGAATCTGCAATTGCAGTTGTCAACTCAAATAATGCATGCTAGAAAAATTGTCTGTTAGGAGTATTTTAACAATGCAATTTCGAAAACCTTTTGATCTACTAGCAGCTTTTTGCTGCTATTTAGGGTGCCGCGGCACTATTGTAATAAAGCCTGCTATTAGACAAACGTTCGATGATGCAAAATTCTTAGTACAGTACAACTGACAAGCTGGTGCGAGCCCCTTAGTGGTGGCAGAAGTCTTCTCGGGAGGTGCTGATCTAACTTGGTGGCTGCAAGATACTCCAAAACTACGGCTGGACTCTGGAGGACCAAATGCTTACGTTCAGCAATCATTCCCTACGCTCCCTGGCCCACGGGCATGGCTGGGCAGCGCACCCGTATTGGCTTCGGTCGTCCGGACGGCCAATTTGATCATTCGACACATTTGTCTCTTCCCAAGGGAAGCGACGGCCCCGTGGTCGCTTCCCCAGGCAATCTCTTCCCTCGCTCTGGCTGGAGACGCAGCGAACCATGCAGGGCCTGCTGCAACAAACACCTGTCAAGTCCGCTGCCTAAACGCACCACATTACACGCCCAACCCATGACACGATATTCCAAAGCTTTTATCAATCTGCAAGGTTGCCTGATGTCTCCCATCGTCTTCTTCAGAGAAGCGAGTCTGTCGGTACAGACTTGGACAACCCAACAACATTCTTGCGATAATAGTACACACACTTGGACCCAAAAGTGCTACAATCAAACACGGTAATAACGACGAACGTGCATTTATCTGGTTATTTGGTGATCTGTTTAACTATTAAGCTGTAAATTTTCTATCGCTCTTGACGACAACAAATAGGATAAAATTAAACCTGTTTGAATACTTTTTTAGTCCTGTCACATTCCATTGACAACAGACCAACAAGAAATAGAACAAGTTGCAGATAGCTATAAAACTAATGACACTTGTGCACCTAAAAAGGTCTTCTTGCTTTACCGAACTAAAATTCCAAGCATTGAAACTCATGAAGAAACAGTTAGTATTCTCATGGATCGTTGTTTTCACTTTCTTCCCTTATCAAAACTTTATTTTCTCCAGCTTCACGAGGCCATAGGCTAAAGTAAATAAGATTCTCCCATCCTACGTTATGGGAAACAGCGCTCCAGGAGGACCCATTGGCTACCTTAGCCATTAATTAGGGCTTTGGGAAGTCTATCTTAGGTCTCCGCTTGGCTTTCTTTCAATTCCATGGTCCCACTGATCTTACTTTTCTCTGTTCTTTCTCTTCTTTCCCGACTTGCTGTTCCCTTGCTCGTTTACCCTGTGTGGGAATACAATGGTGCACGGCTTCCATGTTTCTCTCGACATACTTTGTGTCCCTTGTTTCTCCCTCTGTTAGATCGCCGTCGTAGTGGAAATCATGATTTAATCTATTCAATATCTTATAATAATAATCTCCTTGTGCCTCCTTCGCTCTTCGTTCATTCCTTAGTTAGACCCAAAGTACGACTATTACGCTTTCAGTTTTCGAGAGGAGAAAATTAAGGCCTGTTGGATGCCAGCCCCGTAAGAAAGAATAGAAGCCAAGTTTTCATTTCTTAACCCGCCACTGCTTGCATTTTTTGGTAGAACATTTGCTTTCTGACTTTTAACTTACTCCCTCAAGTAGTATTTATGCTATGGGTCAGAGATATTGATGACCAATGCTTTCGCACTGGTGAATTTCACCAGGTTCCAGTTACTCTTTAGCTCTCTGCGAAAATTCAAACGTTAGCTTACGAGATAACAGATGTTTCAGTTAACCGGAACTATCTTCAGAAACCGTTATGGGATCCCGTCTACGAACTTAATCACCTGTATGACACAGCACCGGTATTTTCGCAGCTTTTCTTGGAAAAATACTAAAGGAATGCTTGTCTATTGTCAATCGTTTATTAGCTGTTCCACTTAGAAAGAAATTGGGAATTAGAGACAGCTATGTCAATTGCAAGCAAGTGGAAAAAACAACCGACAAAAAAAACGAAATGTTTACTGGTGACTTAACAAATCTCTCAGGTGTGCATTAATTTTACTGTACATTTAACACATACATAGTAAGAGCAAAAAAAAGTGAAACCACAAGAAATGCCAAGGGTCGCGCAGTTGAATATGTGATAAAAAGAGAGATAATTCCTGAAACACTGAAAGCAAACGCAAATTTACGAAATACAATTATGAGAGGTGAGCTGATACGATTGTAGAACAGCGCAAATGGAACTCACCTTCGAAGTAAGAAATAAACAGTGCACACACGCACAAGAAGAAAGGAAACCCCTATTAGGGAACAAAATACTCAATCCCACGTTGTCTTGTGAGATCAATGTCTAATGATACCAACGGAATAAGCATGAAATTCTCCAAAAAGAATTTCTCTTATGATGTATGTATCTCCATCACTATGTCAGGGAGAAAATGTGGATGCCTGTGGTAGGAGAGAGTGGCTATATCAGCTGGTAAAATAACCGAGAGAATTTATGAGTATGAAGAAGTATATGTCATACAGGTGATGTAAGCACTTCTCCAAAGTTCTATGAAGCAATGTCTGAGGTGTGGCAATAAATGTGTAATACAAAGGCTGTCATGCTGAGAAACTGAATTTTACTAGTTAGCTAAGAGAATGAACGCTATGAATTTTGCAACATGTATTTCTTTTGAGTTTCATTGTATTGTCTTCTGTGTTAATTTGCTCCAATCCATTTACAGCAACTGATTTGTGATGCGGTAAGTCGCGGGAGATTAAATGGAGTGCAGTTGGTGAGATAAAACTCATTAACTTTGATAAAGTGTACTGGTTTAAAGGGAGCACAATAAATTATACACGATGGGTAAGAAGAGACGATGATGATGATAATAATAATAATTTCATTTGTTCCATATGATATCACACCGTACTTGCTCTGGGTAATACGAAGTATATGAAGTTTCGATAAAGTGTGTAAAGTTCGTCCAGGTGCCTTAGGTTGAGCGGAATGCGTTGTATTAAATGAAGTGTGCTTAGAAAAACGAGACATGTGCAGGCATGAGTTATGGTAGACGAGGTATGTTAAAGTACAGAAAGTGTGCAGGAGTAGACGAATTGCGTTATCGTAAGTAGACGAGGTGTATGACGGTACACGTGTGTTAGAGTAGATGAGGAACGTTAAGGTGCATAAGAGGTATCAAGAGGTACATGCCAAATAAGGTTCGTTAAGCCTAGACTAAGATGATAAGTAATAGTTTAACTACACAATAGATAACCCTGGAACTTCCATGAGTCCCTCTGTGTGTTAGGTTAAATTTAAAGCACTATGTTATGTTGAGCATTAGGCTAGATGAAGAGCATTTTGATAGGTTGAACGTTACTTTAGAGAAGAAGCGTTAGGTTTCAACAAGATTTGTTAAGTTGAGCAAGGAGTATTAGGTTAGACGAGAAGCACTGGGCCACAGTAGAAGGAGCGTTAAGTAGTTAGATCTAGATGAAGCGCTTCAGGTCAGATGAGATGTGTTAGGATTTTTTACCTAGTTAGATTATGAACGTTAGGCTGTGTTCGACAGAGGGCTTTAGGTAAGATGTAAAGCGTTAGGTTGGATACGGTGCCCTAGGATTTATATGAGAATTTTTAGCTTAGATGATGATCATATAGTTAGATAATGAGTCTAAGGTGATGTGAGCAGCGTTAAGTTAGATGAGATTTCTTAGGTTAAATGAGGAACGTTAGGTTACTTAGCGTTAGGTTATGCGATTTGCTTCATAAGAGATATCGAGCATTGGGTTTGACGTTGGCGTGAGATGAGACAATATGGAATAATGTAGGCGAACTACGTTACGTCAGACAGAATTCCCCATGGGTCAAGTGATACGCTTTAGTTTAGACAGAGAGGGATGCGCTAGGCTATCTTAATTAGATCGAACTAAGAGAAGTTATAACAGGTGAGCATAGGTTTGGTATATTTTAGAAAGCATAGATATTCCTTGACCGTAGAATTTCCACGGGTCGCACTGCTAATAATGATAACGATCTAGTTTCACGATACTCAGATCGGGTAGATGATCAACGAAGCAAAGAGCAAGAAATTCTTTTACAGACGAAAGTAAAGCATAGCAATGAAGATGAAAGAAAAACCCCTATGGAATTTCTTCATATGATGAAAGAGTATTTTGTTGGAACGCAACTATGTCGATTGAAGTAATATTGTGTGTCAGTGATATGCAGCTACAATTTACGTTATGAGTGCTGCTGGAGTGCCAGCTTAAAAGGAATATTTCTTTTTATGTCACCGAAAGGAAAAGAAAGATTATGCAGAACTGCACCCGAAGGGTTCGTAACTTTTTCATAATTTAAGTTAGCAGTTGTAGTGCATTCTTCAAATCTAAAATAATGCTTCAATTTTGGCAACGCGGCACACTGGCACTACCAACAACACAAACAACTTGAGTCTGAAGTAACACAATTTACAATAAATGCACTATTTTTAATACCAATAGCCGGAGTCTCAAGTCATAGAACAGTATACAATAAATATGCAACTAACAACACACTGGAGCAGGAAGTAGGTCAAACACTGCATATTTCCTACCCGTCAAGCCTCGCATTAGGCAGTGCCGCTCCTCATCGACGAATCAGCCAGCCTCATCAGCAGCGCCGCTAATTCACTTGTCCCTGGCTTATGACACGCGAAATTGTCGTAATTGGTCAGCATTTAATGAAGCAGAGAATTACCAAAGGAATTAGGCGCAGCATTAATTTTATTGCGTCACTCTGGAGTCGTTTTGTAAGTGGCATCGGCTTATGTCCATTAATTCACAAAATTCGTGACTGAAACATTGTCGGGAATAACTCATTCATAGGGACCCAGTACAGAACAGAGTTATTACCGGTGTGTTATATCAAATGCAAATATCTGTCATTGGAGAATGATAATTCTTTGGGCCTCTCTGTGAAAACAAATGAATGAGTCATGTGAACAAAGATTATCAATTTTGATCAGTTCTTCGAGCCTATATTAATTAATCCTATAACGGCCAATATATTTCACTAATAGATATATTGCACAATGCTATTGCCATGGCGAATGGAAGTTTTCTTTGGTGAGCTACTGTTCGTTTCACACCAACAGATGTGTCATGAATTGTCATATGATCCATGGAGAACGTGTTTCTGGAACGAAACTCAATTTCTAATTATGTTAAGGAATGAGTACCTAGTGAAGAACACTAGTAAAGGAAATTTCTTTTCAATTTGCATTCGTCTTTCTTTTTATTTTTGCCTGTGAAATCCGTGCAAGCATGAAAAACTGTTTTCTGGCTTCCAAGCAGATGATCATTTGCAGGATGAACCTTAAGGTCAAGTTGGTTGCAGTGCGTCAGATAAGTGATGAGTAGCGAACTTAAAAAATGCATTTGAGGAAATGCATATTTCGAAATTTGATTTTTAGCTGACATTCGGCGGTTCAGGTTTAGGCTCTTCTGAGTTGCGAATATTTTTCCGATTCCTTCAAACCGACCAAACTTCGGCTTATTTTTTCTCCGCAACTCATATCTAAATTCCCGCTCCGGCTTCAGAGGCGGCTTTACAATTACATAGCCTTGGCGTCAAAGCCCAAGTTAGCGAGACGCGCCTCTCAACAATGTAAGTTAACAGTTGGCTTCCTGTGGTCGGTCTTAAAACAGCTGACCGCTGGCATGTTAATTTTGGTTCTCTCGCAGTCATTTTATCATCGTTTTTTTCTTATTAATTCTATTTCAAAATGTTTATGTTTAAGAGGAGGCTATTTAAATTTCACGTATACCATAACTTCAATAATTAATATCTTCTACATTTGATCTTTTAGTTTTATTTTATTCGTTCAGTCTTTGTCATAAGCGGCATGAAAATGTCACGTCACAAAACATGCGCATTGTAAATCAAATTGTTTTATTTATTTTTTCTTTGATCTAGATTTTAATTCAGCCCTAAGGGGTAGATTCTGGCGAGGCCCTTTCCCTGCCACAACATATTTGCGCATCGCAAACCCAAAGATGCCAAGTTCCTCCTCCGCAAGAGATGTTGCATCGTGCTGCAGTTTCTGCTGACGAGTTTAATTCTCGAATCTTCACCCTCTGCTTCGGAAAGTGAGCCGCTATAGCGTTAGGCCGACCTATAGCGTTAGGCTTGTACCTTCACCCGTGTGGAGGAGGATAATGGAAGGGACCGTCTGCACGGCGTTTCCTTCTTCTGTCTTATTTTGTTTTCCTTTCGTTGTTGGTTTCTTTTCCCAGCGAAAGCGTTCAGTTATGCCCGGGGGTTGGAGATGCACAACCTGCGCCTTTTTTCTTCTGTCAGTAAGGCACTGACCATCTGAGACCTCCCGGCAAAAAAGCCGAACATGAATCATTCATCCCTTAAAAGGAGACAGTCCTCGTGTCTAAGTGTATGTTTAGTAGAAATATCAATTACTTAAAATCTTCTAAATTGTTCTCTTAACTCTTTATGCATCCAAAAACCAATATTCACAGATAAAGTTCTGCATAACGTGCAGTGCATTTCTAATTTTACTATGTTCACTTTTATGTCCAATTTATTCAGAAGCTGTCATAAACGGGATAAAATTGTTAAACCACATACCCCACGCATCGTATATCAAATTGTATTAGATATTTTTTATTGTTTTTGGTCTAAATTTTTATTAATTTTTATCATATATTGGATCAAGAAAATGCGAAACACTAATCTAATAGCTTCTCTCATCTGCTAGCGCTATGAATGTTATATATCAGAATGCATACTTTTATGAAGCTACGCCCATAATTTGATGAGCACCGTATCCACGCGAGAAAGACCAAGGTTTATCTCTCTATTTTCTGCAGAAATGTATCTGTTGCGTGTATCACGGGAGGACAATTGCTTCGTCAATTTAATATCATAATGTGCACTGCAACTTTAAGTGCATTATGTCTTTAGACTCTAAAATCTGTTTTCATTTTTGTCATATATGTCCGTTTCTCTCTCACTCTTGAAAATGGTTAGCTGGTCTATGTATGTCTTCTAAATTTCACGTTCCACTTTTCTCCCTATTCTGAAAACCTTGTAAACATTCCATTTACTAGTACGCAACATCTTGCCCTAACGTAATTTTCTTCTGCAAACTGTATATCATACTCACAAAAAACTCTCGCCTTAGCTCTGTGTAACAACGTTTCTCACAGTGGAAAATAGTGTCAATATGATCTCATTAATAACATGTAGGCATTGCACCAATAACTCTCGACAGACCAAATTTTAATTCTCTCTTCTGATATTGTTTAGCACTATTTTTATGTTATTTTAGCATTAAGTAACAAAACTTCAGGCTGCTGTGCCCTAACCTTGTTGGACACAGCGTCCATACCTTGAGTACTTTAATGGTCTTCGGAAGAAGTCCGGGTGACGTTGTTCACATCACCCCACGTGTGTGGAGTCACTCTGCTGGGTGTCTTCTGAAGCACCGCAATTAGTGACCAAAGAGAGAGAGCCAGCAGCGAGTTATCTCCACAGTGCATGTAATCGCTAGTTTATCTGGTATTCTTCTTAATTGAAAATCCAGCAAATTTTTAAACTCTACAATTTTGTTATCAGTGGCGTTTCGAATATGCCGAGGCATTTTGTTAAACAATTATGCTCCCCGTACAGCGAAGCCATTAGAATATTTTGTGGCCTCGGCTTTTCCACCATCTCTGCTTGGGATGCGAATATCACAGGTTCTTCCAGTTCTTTCTGAGTGTCTGGCGACAATCCGCTCATTCACTTTCACAGTGATACGTTCCAGAATTTTCCAAACGTATATGATTGTAAATCGCTCAAATCTTCGTTGTATTGAATACAAGTGGAGACAGCTGAGTCGTTTTGTAGTAATCGTACTCCTGCATGCCTCGAATTCTGGCCGAGAACGATCGTTGGATACCTTCAAAATGTTCTAGCTTTTTCTTGTACTCAGCATCTAAAATGGAGAACAGTATTCTATTCTCGGAAGAATTAATTGCTTCCATAGTGTGAGCATTACATCTACTTCGCCTGTCGAGAAAGTTCGTAAAACCCATCCCCTCCATCTTTTTCCCACGACGATAACTCTAGTAATACGTTCTTCAAACGTAGCATCGTCTTACATTCTCACTCAGAGGTCTCTTAAAACTGTTTTTCTCTCTATTTCAATCCCATCGCTGGTGGTATATTGCGTGGATTCATAGAGTGGTTGATTTTTCCGTATCATAGCAGTTCAAATTTTGTTTCACTAATGGTCATTTATTTTTTATCAGCCATTGGCAGATACTTTCCAGATCTCGCTGCACAGACAGCACGTCTTCCACAGATTGCACAGCAGCTAATATTCGTGGATCGTCAGCAAATGACGAAGGGACCGCATAATTACATCCGTACCCCATGCCATTGATCATGATGAGAAAGAGAAAAGGTCCAAGCACGGTGCTTTGCGGTACTCTACTGAGTACCGGCTGTCTGGATAACACTTTGTTGTTGACAATTACACTTTGGGTTCTATTTGTCAGGAATGCTTCAAGCCACTGAAGACATTTTCCACGGAGTCCCGGAATCCCATGAAGGAAAGTTTCCACATTAGGATTCCGTGGTCAACCTTGTCAAAAACCTTAGCAAAATCTAAGTATATTAGCGTCCACATTCTTTTCTTGGCACAATGTCTCTACGATGTGATCATAATGCTCCAACAATTGTGAAGTAGTGGAACGTTTATGTCGAAAACCGTATTGTTTCGATGTGAGTAGGTCATTACGCTATAGATGGTGCACTAGGTGTTGACGGAACACCCTTTCAAACGTTTTCACTTCGTGGCTCGTTAATGAGACAAGTCTATATTTAGCTGGATCTGTACTATTTCCAGCTTTGGGATTGGAGTAATGATTGCGTGTTTACAAGTGCTTGGTATAACACCATCGTCCAATGATTTGCGCCACATGAGGTAGAGCGGGTAAGAAATGCTTAGCTTGCACATCTTGAGGATTTTTGCAGGAACATCATATGGCCCTGAAGCACTGTTCCCGCTAATTTCATTGATGGCTAATTCAATGCTTAGTTTTGTGAATTCAAAATCCATTAGATATTTATCGGTTGTTCCAGTACTTGAACATTAGAGATACTGGTCTTTTTGCTAAAAACTTTCTGATATTGACGGCTCAGTATTTCACTCATCTCCTGATCGTTATCAGTCATTGATCCATTTTCGTCCAATAATGGTCCTATTTTAGTTATCAGAGACGTGTAATTTGATGCAAAAGAGAAGAACTACTTACTACTTTCTTTTATCTTCTTGATGGCTTGCAGTTCCTTTTCCTGTTTCTCTTCATCATGAGATTTTGCAAGTTTATGTTCTCTCTCTTCTAGTTTTCGCCGGCATTCAATTCGTCGCTGTATTATACACGATGACTTTTGGCATTTGATCAATCTTGCTCTTTTTTAAGTACGCTTTTGCGGTATTTATGGTGTCGATTTTTAGGATATTTCCTTCTAGACGGTGGTTGGTATTTCACGAACTTTTCCAACAGAACGTTTTCGAAGATTTTGTTCATTGTTTCAATATGAGTAGAGTCCCAATCTATATGATTATTAAAAGTATTTAAATCTCGTAGACTATTTATGCTATTTTGCCCAATATTCTTTGAGTCACTCGATTCATAGCTACTGAACTGGGTTGTGATATCAATCAGTTTGTGATCAGACAAAGCTGTATCTTGGGTGCCGATATGAGAAGTAAACAATGTATTATTATTTTATTTTTATTGGTATGTATGCTTAATGTAGCCTCTGCTCACGCAAGGTAGGGGTAAATCAATAATTAAAATTAAATTTCTAAAGAAATGGTTGCCTCAAAATTTCCTCATTGGTACATGCTGTTTTAACATAAATCTTGGGAAAGTATTTGTTAGAATTGTTTTGTGTACCAAAGATTACAGTTACCTAGCGAGTTTACTGCAAAGTTAGAGGTTTTATATCGTGCGTAGATGTCAACACCCATTTCGTATCCGATGTCCCAGGGCGCGCATATATTCTGTATGAGGTTCGTTCTGCCAGTGCCCACGCCAAGTATCTTCGCTATCAGGTAATTATTATTTCTTTATAAATGAAACTTTCCTTTAGCTTTTCAACGTGAGATTAAGTTTAGACTTTCGATTCTCGTGCAATACTCTTTTAACTTTTAGTTATTGCGTTCAAATTGTAACTCGTACAATACACGTATTTTCACTGGAACAAACTGCAATATTGTCTTTTATTCTTTTCACATTTTTTTATAGCAAATGTAAGTTTTATCAGAAGATTTATTAGGTTTTATTTCTTTGTAGAAACTCTGTCTCTATTGTGCGTCAATGGTGAGAATGTTTCTGACGAAGATTTGAATAAACAGAAGAGAATAGCAGGAGTTTTGTATTTTTTTCAGTATTACTGAAGCTATAAAGTTTGACTAAGGTATAAAATAATTTATTAAGTAACTTCAGTACCAGTTTGCCATATGTTATTATAATAGACTAGACTACCCAGCTGTCAAAAATGACTGCAATTATTTTGTAATTTAAACTTTACTGCAATCATTTACTGCAATTTTTTGTTGAATTATGATTAAGTGTTGTACGATGGCATTCTTAAAATACATTTTTCTTCAATGTTTGGCCTGCTGTAGGATCACTCATCCTACGTCATTGGGAGTCCTACCCCTACCGATAGGTTACTCGAGTCCTAAAGCAGCTTCCCATTTCTGTTCACATTACTTCCGTTGCTATTTGCGCTTCTGCTGATAATTACATTTGTTCTTCCACTATTCTTTTGCATCGGTTCCCTATAAAATGTATAATTTATGTATACATCACATACTTCACTTTATAGTGTAACTCGTATGCTGTAATGTGGGAGGGAAGCTGAACCCAAAAAAATACTTTATTTTTGGGAATACATGAAAACCTGCTGACAGTGGACATGTTTGTTTCACTTGTGCTTCTTTACGAATATTCTAACTTCCATAAGTCCAGTCTGTATACATGACTTACACCAAACATATGCATGCGAAAAGAAACCATTGAATTCCCTTTTTTTTAGAGGAAGAATAGTCACGTTTATTTGCTAAATTTTCGTAATTATAATCCAGAATTATCCTGTGATGCTAACGAGGGCCTCGTAAACAAGTTTTTATTAAATTTGACAGCCAACTGTAAACGTAAAGTTCAGAGAATACAAACGCCCGTCTACGGCTTTTTCCATGCCCAGGGACTTTTGAACGCGTCGTAAAACATATTACATCTTCCTTATGCTTACCAAGCTCCGAAAATATTCAGCGCGTGCAAGGCGGACGCCAGTTACAACCGAGCAAAATGAGGTCAGTAACATCATTTACATTGATGTTTCCGGCCAACATCTGCAGTGGCCTAACTCTTCTGCCCAACGCAGGCTGTGCTGGGAGAAGTTAGTGCTGTGGATGCAAGGGAACAGTGCCGGCTGGCTCAATGAAATGTTCGGTAACGAGGGCCCTAGGAACGGTGCCGGCTGGCTCAATGAAATGTTCGGTAACGAGAGCCCTAGGAACAGTGAAGGCTGGCTCAATGAAATGTTCGGTAACGAGAGCCCTAGGAACAGTGAAGGCTGGCTCAATGAAATGTTCGGTAACGAGGGCCCTAGGAACAGTGAAGGCTGGCTCAATGAAATGTTCGGTAACGAGGGCCCTAGGAACAGTGCCGGCTGGCTCAATGAAATGTTCGGTAACGAGGGCCCTAGGAACAGTGCCGGCTGGCTCAATGAAATGTTCGGTAACGAGGGGCCCAGGAACGGTGGCGTCTATAGTGAAACCAGCGTAAGGAGTCCGATGGGTGTCGCTAAGAACGCAAAGCAACTTGGCCATATCTCACATAAGCGCGTGGTATAACCTGTCTCAATCGAAAACATTATATTTCTATTCGAATACTCAAAGTGTTTGTGTGTCGGTCTGTCACCAAGATAACTCAAAAAGTTCTGAATCGATGTGGATGAAATTTACAGGGATTGTTAGGTATGTTAGGAGGAACAGATCATTAACTTTTGGTGAAGATATGTCCAACCGTTTGTTTGTTTGCCTCATTTTTCTCAATGCTCTAACTCAATAAGTTATGGATGGATTTTTTTTTAAATTGGCATGAGTTGTTAGGTAAATAACAAAGAGTAAATGACAAAATTTTGGTAATGATCCGCTCGTTCGTTTGTCACTGTGTTTTATTTTATTCTTTTAGCCCAATAACTCAAAAAATAATTAATGGATCATTATGAAATTTATAGGGGTTGTTAGTAATGTTGATAGACATGAATGATAAAATTTTGGTGACGATCGATTTGTTCGTTTGTATGTTTGACTCATGTTTGTCATTTCGTTTGTTAGCAGTCTAACTCAAAAAAGTTATGAACGGATCTTCAAGAAAATTGCATAAGCTGTTTTTACTATCAAAATACACAAGTGATTCGATTTTGGAGTTAATACAAAAAAATATGGTTTCAGAGTCAATTTAAATTTTTTGCTACCGTTGCCTCGCTTGGCGGAGGTATGCTCTCTCAGAGTGCTCTAGTTAATAGATTAGATTTGGCACTGCTGCGTTCAATTCAGCCCCGTTCCTAAAGGACTGCTTACGCTGCTTTAGCTATAGCTCATGGAAATGTTTTTGTAACGAAAATCCCGGCTCTCGTTAAGAGAGAGCATATTGAGTCGAGATTCCAGTGCCTCAGATGGATTTGCGAGACGAACTTTCCGTTCAAGCTGAGTTGACGTGGAAGAAATGGATGGCCATATTTCCATAACCAAGCGCTTTCTCATGCTCGGTAATATTGAAAGTCTTTGTTGCATTATTTCTATAATTTCAAATTCCGTAGTCAGAAATCTCTCTCGACACTTCTAAAAACGAAAATCATATGACATACTAAAAAACGTTGGCAGTCAAGTTTATTTTCACGATGCACTTATTTAATTGGTTGCTGGCATTCCTTTATTTACTTTAATATGGTGTTTAAAATCAATTTTCATTTTTCCTAAAGTATGGCATTTGTTGTATCAATTTCAGGCCCTGTAACTTCTATCTAATTCTACTATCTGCTATTCTTTGTATTTTTTGCTCTTAAGTTTTTTTTTTAATTTCTCATATAATTACCTCCGCCAAGGAGGTTATGTTTTCGTGGTGTTTGTCTGTTTGTTTGTTTGTTTGTTTGTTTGTCTGTCTGTCTGTCACCAAGATAACTCAAAAAGTTAGGAGCCGATTTGAACGAAATTTGCAGGGATTATTAGGTATGTTAGGAGAAACAGATGATTAACTTTTGGTGAATATATGTCTATCCGCTTGTTTGTTTGTTTGTTTGTTTGTTTGTTTGTTTGTTTGTTTGTTTGTTTGTTTGTTTGTTTGTTTATTTGTTTGTTTATTTGTCCGCCTCATTTTTCTAAATGCCATAACTCAAAAAGTTATGGATGGATTTCGATGAAATTAACATAAGTTGTTAGGTATATAAAAAAGTAAATGACCAAATTTTGGTAATAATTCGTTTATTCGTTCGTTTGTCACTGTTTTCAAATTTATGCTTGTTAGCCCAATAACTCAAAAATTAATTAATGGATCTTTATGAAGTTTATAAGGGTTGTTATTAATGTTAAACGACATGAATGATTAAGTTTTGGTGCAGATCGGTTCTTTCGTTTGTATGTTTGACTCATGTTTGTCATAACATTTGTTAGCAGTATATATAACTCAAAAAGTTAGGAACGGATCTTCAAGAAAATTGCACAAGCTTTTATTACTATCAAAAGGCACAAATGATAAAATTTTGGAGTTTATACAAAGAAAATTATGGCTTCAGAGCCAATTTGAATTTTTTGCTACCGTTGCCTCGCTTGGCAGAGGTATACACTCTCAGAGTGCTCTAGTTAAAAGATGCTTTTTACTGTCGGTGTCGTCTCCTACGGTGGACACTATTGTTTTTTTCCGTTCTGGTAAAATCTTTAAGATCTGCTATATCAACATGAATAAATTATGTTAAATGAAAAGTACATCCGAAAGACTTTTTTAAAACTATGTCGTGCTCCTACAGTGTAAAATTACGGATCACTTTTCCAGCAATAGTTCCTGTCTCCACGGTTCCTTAAATACTTGCAGACCGTCGCGTGCCTTAACCTCCCGCCACGCCGGCGCTGCTCAATTTAGCAGGCCGGTGCCCAACTCTATCGGCCCCACCGCAGCTCTCTGCTAAGTCCGGCGTTAGTGCCGAGGCCCTGAAAATGGATCCGTAATGCCAACCTCATCAGGAACTTGCATTCGGTACTTCAAGGCAATCTCAGTGGATGAGTTTCTTAAACGGGATAGAGGATCGTTTTATCGTTCACCTAAGGGCTGGTTAAGGCTGCTTCTCCTCACCTGTGAGAATTCCAGGTCGCGAGAACAAGGAATTAGGTCTCTTTTTTTGTTTCTGCCAGCATTTTTTTTTTTTTTTCTTACTGAACATTTGAAAGAGTCTCGAGGAATTATCCCAGTTGAGGGATGTACTCTTGCTGCACTTCTTATGGGCTAATCCAAGCTCATCAGTTGTATTGTGAATAGGGAAACCATATTGTTGATGAAAGCTGTATTAGTTATTACTAGACCCCAGATATATTGCGCCCTAGATATTGCAGTTGTGGCACCTAAAATTGTTCTAATTGTACCTTAAAATTGCTATTATTGCACCTAAAATTTGCCCTCATTGTACCTAACAATTGTTCTTATAGCACCTAACCAATAGGGGTGGAGAAATAGGATGCGAGAAGGAGACAAGTACGTACAGCAAAAAATTGAAGAGACCGAAAAGGTCGGATAGCAAACGGGAATAGCCAGACAGTGGATAAACGGATGATACCTATCAATTCTAAATACCAATTTTCAGTAAACATTACGTGTATACTAATTCTTCCCAATAGCGAGAATAATTTTTGCGAATATGCCATTTTACCTATTCCCATGATGTATCCCTCGAACGAAAAAGGTTTTAAATATTTAACAATCAGGTTTTGCAACTCAATTATATATTTACCCGAAGAAAAACATTAAACAATAATTGATAAGGGAACTGAAGTGCGCGTCACAGGACTTCATTCTGTAATGCGAGCTATAAAGGCAATATTTTACGTTACCTAACATATTGTATTTATAGCTCTCATTGCAGTTATAGCTCTCATTGCACCAGCGTCGTAAACTGCAAGATATCCGGGCTCTATTTTCTACATACAGTTTGAAAGATGCGATAGGCTGTACACATAAAATTAATGATTTCAATGCATTACGTATAACAGAATCTTGTTTTCAGTTGTGAAGGCTAATAAATGTTATTTTATTCATTACATGCAAAGAGGAATTGTAAAATAAGCGTTCGGTTTGTAAATTTAGTGTTCGGTATAGCGGTCGGAGGTATTAAATACGCATGGTTACATGTGACCTCACTTTTCCGCGTTTGGTAATTCCTTAAATACGGTAGTATCTCTTGTGTGATTAACCATCCCGAGGACATTTTAGCTCCCACTCGGTGTGATGTTTTCAGGTGATAAGCGGCAATTGGGAAATTTGTATAACCTTCCCTATTACGCGATTAAGTTTGTGTAACTACAATCTCCCATTCTTAGAAGGAGTAAGGTGCGTAAACCTTTAGCACTCCATGAAAAAGTCTTTTTTCGTTTGAAGAGCTCTATTGGAAACACAACCAACCAAGCTGAAGAAGGATCAAATAACCCATTCACGTCTGTCGAAGTGATCGGGGTTACGGTATGAGACAGATGGAGGGGCGTTAATGAGGATGGCGTGGCGTAACATTTCCGCGGGTAGTAGAAGTGAAGACTGAAGTAGTTAAATGATACGAGCTTCACTATAAAGGAGACACAGCGAAATTTCATTGTATCTCATGAAGTGGAGTCTAGAATAATTTTGTTACCTTATCTCATATGCACAGTGAGTATTACGCCGTATGCTACTGCTACCACAGCTTTTATATTCAACGTATAGCAGAAAGCGAATTGTGTTGTTGACGAATATGCGGGCGAATACCAAAAACGTAATGAATATGAATCATTAATATCCTTCATGAATAAAACTGAACGGTTCGGGTTTTCGGCCATCTCGGCAATTTAAAATCAGTGAAGAAACTTGTTAACCCATATGCCTATTAAGCTTACAGTCTTAAGCCCGGTGCCCACGTAACAACTTTCATTGTCGCTAGCAGCCTAGAGCCAACTCAACTAATCCGACTGCTTAGTCGGATTAGCTTAGCATGACGTCTATGAACATCTTGCACTAATTCTTAAAATATCAATCTTCGTGGACTTGAATTGCCCATAATAATAATAATAATCTTTATTAAGTACTCATAGACATTACAAAATTGGAATGAAATATGGCACACAGGAGAATGTTTCTTATTTCTAGGTTACACACAGAGCATGTCGCAGTGATCTTACATATTAGAC
>LQNS02278175.1:624674-645631 GCA_001587735.2 Parhyale hawaiensis | reverse complement strand
CACAGAGCTATTCTGTGATTTCGGATCTTCTTTTTTTTCTATTCTTTTGTTTTCTCTACCCGCTGGGCTGGTTGCGTGGGGGTTTGTTAACCTCATGGAGTTTCTCCGTTCCTGCGTCGCCAGTCTGGTGTGATTTGATAATGATAATAATAACATGCAAGCAGTGGCGGGTTAAGAAATGAGAACTTGGCTCCTATTCTTTCTTACTGGAATGGTATCCAACAGGCCTAATTTTCTCCTCTCGAAAACTGAAAGCGTAGTGGTCGTACTAAGGCTCTAACTAAGGAATGAACGAACAGCGAAGGAGGAACAAGCAGATTATTATTATAAGATATTGAATAGATTAAATCACGATTTCCACTACGACGGCGACGGCGATCTAACAGAGGGAGAAACAATTAAGGGACACAAAGTATGTCGACAGAAACATGGAAGCCGTGCACCATCGTATTCCCACACAGGGTTAACGAGCAAGGGAACAACAAGTCGGGAAAGAAGAGGAGGAACAGAGAAAAGTAAGATCAGTGGGACTATAGAATTGAAAGAAAACCAAGTGGAGACTAAAGATAGACGTTTCAAAGCCCTAACTAATGGCTAAGGTAGTTAATGGGTCCTCCTGGAGCGCTGTTTCCCATAACGTAGAATTGGAGAATCTTATTAACTTTAGCCTATGGGCTCGTAAAGATGGAGAAAATGATGTTTTGATAAGGGAAGAAAGTGAAAACAACGATACATCAGAATACTAACTGCTTCTTCATGAGTTTCAATGCTTGGAATTTTAGTTCGGTAAAGCAAGAAGACTTTTTTAGGCGTACAGGTGTCATTAGTTTTATATCTATCTGCAACTTGTTTTATTTCTTGTTTGTCTGTTGTCAATGGAACGTGACAGGACTAAAAAAGTATTCAAACAGGTTTAATTTTATCCTATTTGTTTTCCTCAAGAGCGATAGGAAATTTATAGCTTAATAGTTAAAGAGATCACCAAATAATCAGATAAAAGCACGTTCGTCATTATTACCGTGTTTGATTGTGGCACTCTTGGGTCCAAGTGTGTGTACTATTATAGCAAGGATGTTGTTGGGTTGTCCAAGTCTGCACGGGCAGACTTGCTTCTCTGAAGAAGACGATGGGAGACACCAGGCAACCTTGCAGATTTATAAGAGCTCTGGAATGTCGTGTCATGGGTTGGGCGTGTAATGTGGTGCGTTTAGGCAGTGGACTGGACAGGTGTTTGTTGCAGCAGGCCCTGCATGGTTCGCTGCGTCTCCAGGCAGAGCGAGGGAGGAGATTGCCTGGGGAAGCGACCACCGGGCCGTCGCTTCCCTCGGGAAGAGACAAATGTGTCGAATGATCAAATTGGCCGTCCGGGCGACCGAAGCCAATACGGGTGCGCTGCCCAGCCAAGCCCGTGGGTCAGGGAGCGTAGGGAATGATTGCTGAACGTAAGCATTTGGTCCTCCAGAGTCCAGCCGTAGTTTTGGAGTATCTTGCAGCCCCCAAGTTAGATCAGCACTACCCGAGCGGACTTCTGCCACCACTAAGGGGCGTCCACACCAGCCTGTCAGCTGTACTGTACTAAGAATTTTGCATCATCGAACGTCGGTCTAATAGCAGGCTTTATTACAATAGTGCCATGGCACCCTGAATAGCAGCGAAAAGCTGCTAGTAGATCAAAAGGTTTTCGAAATTGCATTGTTAAAATACTCCTAACAGATAATTTTTCTAGCATGCAATTATTTAAGGTGACACTATGCAATTGTAGATTCAACCTATGAACTTGCGGTCTAGTAGCGCGCCCTTCAACGTAAGATCTATAGAGGGGTCGTCGGGATTTCGGGTTTTTCAGCCTAATCGAGATACTGTGGGAGCTGAATGACCATTCGTAAGTGTGAGCGTGCGCTTGTGTAGTTTAGTCCCAACATTAGACAAATAAATAGCTATGTGTATTACAAAAAAGTTCTGCTCCAAATACAGCTAAAGGCATAAAATATCGCTAACAGTTTGAGTGCAAACTCAAGGTCCGTCCGAAAAAAAGAGCTCAAAGTAGGAAAACACCAAAGCCGAGATAAAACAGAAACTCTCGACAGCGGAAAGAAACCTAAGCTAACATAAACTTGCTACATATATTACGAAACTTTCGAAAAATATTGAGACTGTAAGTAAACTGTTCGTGAAATTAAAACCAATGCAAGTATGATAAATCTGCACAACTTTAGACTCCAATGATGACATACAAATATTAGAGAAACATTTATTACAATGCTACCATCAAATTGTTGCTGTTGTTAAAGTTTAAGTACCTATCTTATATAAACACTAGAGCACTCTAAGAGCGCATATTTCCGCCAAGCGAGGCAACGGTAGCAAAAAATTCAAACTGGCTCTGAAACCCTATTTTTCTTTGAATAAACTCCAAAATCTAATCATTTGTGCTTTTGATAGTAATAACAGCTAGTGCAATTTTCTTGAAGATCCGTTCATAACTTTTGTATTTATACTGCTAACAAATGTTATGACAAACATAAGTCAAACATACAAATGAACAAACCGATCTGCACCAAAATTTAATAATTTTTGTCTTTTAACATTACTAACAATCCCTATGAACTTCATAAAGATCCATTCATTATTTTTTGAGTCATTGTCTTAACAAGCATAAAATTACAAACGGTGACAAACGAACGTACAATCGGATCATTACCAACATTAGGTCATTTTCTCTTTGTTATATACATAACGATTCATGTTAATTTCAAAAATATCCATTCATAACTTTTTGAGTTATGGCATTGAGAAAAATGAGGCAGACAAACTAACAAACAAACGGATAAAAATATCTTCACCAAAAGTCAATCATCAGTTCTCCTAACATACCTAACAATCCCTGTAAATTTCATCCAAATCGGTTCATAACTTTTTGAGTTATCTTGGTGACAGATAGACACGACGAAAAAATAGCCTAATTGGCGGAGGTAATAAGATATTTCCATCAGTTCATCATTTTTCACCTGAACAATATGTTCACAGAAGATTATTTGGTTTTGCTCTGTAAGGCGGCTCACATGACGGTGAACTGACCATGATCTGCCTGCTCAGGGTCTCAAAGTTTTGTTGTGTCTATATGAGTACACCTGTGCGTGCCCACCAAAATATCTCCTAAAGCACCAGCTGTTTCATCATTTAGCAAGTATCAAGTGTGGTGTGAATTATAGGACTCTGAAAACTGTGCAGTTTGCTGCTGTTCTATGGGACACAGTAACGTATCTCGACACTGGATTGAGTGAGAATCCGATTGTAACCAGCAAAGACAAAATTTAAAACGTTAGTTGCATACAATGCAAATGATAAATATGAATACTTTTCATACTTACATCTGATTTTGTTAGTTAGAAGAGCTGATCTACGACTGCACTAAAATAATATAATTTCTTATAAGTTATCTCAGCGATGCCAAAGACAACTTATCTGAAAAGATCGCATCGTTTTAGGTGTAATAGAGACCAAGTTGTCACGAATTTAAAATTCTCCTTCCTTCTCTTCAACTGTACGTATGATTAATCGATATCCACTTTGCCAAAAAATATTCGAAAAATATTCTCTTCAGGCAGTTGTTCTGAGTAGTTTGTATGAAGAGTTCCTTTAGATCATTTTACCGCTCTTTGACTTCATAGCAAAGTGATTATACTTGTTTTGTGTAGGACACAATAAGGGTCTTGGCAGAAGAGTTCCAACTTTGCTCGCTTATTTAATAAGTCATTATTAATGCATTGAAATGCCTTATATTTAGCTATTTTACAAATACATTTTAGCCAGCGACGAATGTCAGCATTTTCACTGCTATGCGTACAATAATGCAAACTATCTTGTGAGAAGTTCAACTTATGTTATAAATTCAAGCACGGATTATCTCGGATTAGTAGGCTGAAGGTTAAGGCAAAGAATAGCAGTCTTTAGACCATTAATAATAACTAGCTGCACACGTGAAAATTTATGGTTTGGCGGGGCCTTTCAGGTTGGACCCCTGAAAATCATAATATAATAAAACACTTCGTGTATTTATTCATTGATTTATTTCGTGAACGCCTTGAAGGAAATGGATAGGCGAAAAATAAGCCAGGTTGCAGACTTTTGTTTGTCAGTTACGTTTTCGTTGCGATCGATGACCAGGTTGCAGAAGATGGTGACAATTAGATCCTTATCTCTTCATCTGGATGAACTTCTTGCTTGAAACACTTACTGAAATGGGACAATATGTATGTAGCTTCCGGAGTCCGATTTTATAACTTTTTTCTTTCACCTCACCTCACGACGTATAAATTTGACAGATAATCAACGGGGAACTCACGAGGTGATTTTTCACAGGCAGCAGACAACTATTCCTTCTAGCTTACTGTCTTTCTCTGAGAGTGCATATTTCGGCTTCAGAGGCCGAAATTTGAGCACTTCAGTAATACAGATAGTTAAGTATGAAAGACAGTATTATGGGTACGGCGTACTCACATCGCATATAAGCTGCCTGGCGGGGCATTCAAGTTTATTGAAGTGTTTTACTTAAGATTTTACTTTGGAAGATTCACGTTTAATTAAGAAAGGGGATAGGGAACGTAAAAGAAGAACGAGACTACTACAGTCTCAAGAACGAAGACGTGGTATCACTGGAGAGATGAAGCGCCTATGCGGCACAGTGACAAGAAAAACTTGAACCAGAAGGGCTTAAAGAAGGGAATAAGAGTTGATAATAAGCGTGAGCGGGAAAATATGGAAGCGGCAAGTCAAAGAAGAGAGCAAACATATCGATTATTGCGTGAATTTTTCCACGCACGGATCCACTAGAGCTACAGTAATGAACAAATTTATCAAGTTTTAAATTCTTCTTAACTGCCCGTGGCCCGCTGGTTCGTTATCACCATTTTTTCTTATTTTTTTTAATTTTTAGCTGGTCATAGATAACTCGCTATTTTGTCCTCGTTCACTCCTGGCCGTGTGGGTCACCAACACCAGCTCCTTTGCTTTGAAAGCTATATTTAACACTGCCTGTGCGCATTGTATTGCCCGTATCACCTTTAAATTTAACGTGCACGTTTATGCAACATATTATACCTGATTTCCTGCTATCTATTATTGATGAAGAGCACAACACGCGAAGGTATGAACCACGCTATTAATATGATAGATATTAGTTTTCGCCACTATTGGAGGGAACTTCCCACCCGCGGCGGGGTAATTGTTCCTGGTTGAGAAACCCCGTGTTAAGGTGTCAAATCTATGCGCTGCCTGCAACAACTAAAGAAGCAGAGCGTAGCCACTTCATGAAAAATTTCACACGGAAGCGTAGGGCTCAAGATACTGCTCAGGAGTAATAGCCACTGCCAATGGTCATTCGAACAGCCCTTTGCTTTCTTTCTACGATATCTGCAAGAGCCCTGGCAGTGNAGCCACTTCATGAAAAATTTCACACGGAAGCGTAGGGCTCAAGATACTGCTCAGGAGTAATAGCCACTGCCAATGGTCATTCGAACAGCCCTTTGCTTTCTTTCTACGATATCTGCAAGAGCCCTGGCAGTGGTACGAGATGCGTTAGAAGAACCGGGTCTTCTCGAACAAGGCCTTCTTTGCGCGTTTCGACAGTCAGATCGCAATTTTGGATTAAGGGAAGAGCCTGTAGAGAAGTGTCACTGTAGTGTACTCTTCCATTTAGAGCAGCTTTATCTGGTGCCCGGCAATTACGCGTCTCGCATTCTTTTGGACTCTGCTGTGGAGATGCCTCGAGCACGTTCAATTCGAGGAGCTCGAGCCCAAAGTTTTCGATATTTTTGCGCAGGAGCTCTACGAAGTACTTTGCATTGCAAACATTACAATTCACCTCTGGAAAATACCGAAAACTGCACCATCACGTTAATGGCAAATCAAACGGGATGCGAGGCGTGTTCTGTTTATTGCCGTTACTTTCGTTTTCATATGGGAGCTCATCGTACACTGCACATTGCGAGAAGCTGTGTCGAATATTCTTGTGCGCAAGTTTGCGCTCTTTGCATTAATGTCACACAGGAAAACTTCGATATATTCGCTCTGTCAAAGTGTGATACAGAAGAGATATACATATTCTGCTTACAGAATATCCAGAACTCGCTTAGTACAAATGAAAGTGCTTCTACGGTACTGTAAAAATACGCGTTATTTTGTTCACAAAATCTTGCGTACTAGATACAATCGAAATGGTGCAATAGAATTTCACTCTTTAGTGAAAAAATTATTGACTAGTGGGATCCGTGGAAATTCCACGGTTTTTTAATACTTTATAAAACGTAGCAAACCTAAGCTAGGCTATTATAACTCATTCAAGTGTTACCTAGTTGAATGCTGTTTTTTTCACCTAACTAACGCCATAAAAAACACCCGTCACTTAATTCTGACGAAATGCGTCTAACCTCAAGTTTACTGTACACAAACGAGAACGTTTTCCCTACCATTCCGAATACGCTACCTGGCATCCAGCTTCGCCTAAGCTAATATTATTACAGTATTGTGTAAAAAAAACTGTATAATTATCGCCTTAGTGACCAACGTTCCCATTTTGGGAACATGATTCCAAGTTGCTGTAAAAGCTTACATATTGTTATTTTCGAGTTCGTGTTGCATCGGACATAAGCAGAAAGACCAGATCTATATTCTTGGTTGGTGTGAAGACTCATTCCTTCATTGTATAGTGTTTTGATTGGGTCTGTTTTGATCTACTTTTCGCAAAAATAGTTACTATAAAAAATCAAAAAATTTTAGTTAGACGAAACGGTGCACATGGGGCAAATGGGGTATGAACAATGCCAATTTCATACACATTCTTTCACAGTATTAGCGATAAGAGCGATTTTGTTCGATATTCCCAAATGGGAACGTTGGTCACTCCGAGGTGCAGAATGTCATGATATTTAGCAGACTTTGATGAAAGAGTGTAAGAAATAACCCTGTTAGATTTGGCTTCAAAATGAGGATGACGTGCAGTGCTGATGGTTTCTTGAACAAATTCTCATACAACTAAGGAAAAGATGGTAATAGAAAGTTTTCTCTGGGGTCCCAAGTCGTGAAGAATATGCTTGAGCCCGTGGAAAGTAGCAGTATGGCTCTTATGGGAGATCTGGCGAAGAATGGACTTAGAGCGTGTGTAACTATCCAAGATAACCATACAGGGAACTGTCCTCTAATATCAAGGAAACTTTAGGCAAAAGAACAGAGAGGTTTCTATGACTACTATGCTTACAAATGTTTTATTTGCTCTCTGGAACAACAAAGGTGCTGTGACGGCTACTAGTAATTATTATGGTGTTATACCGATCGAAAAAATACAAAGGTGGGTGAATAAATACAAAAAACATTGACAAACCATTCATGGTCCACATGTATAACCGTGGCATGGGAGAAGTAAACATGGGCGATCTAATGTTGTCACAGGCCCAGGTTACGATCCAGGAAGTGGTGGTGGACTATTCTTTCACAGTTAGTGAACTCGCCTGTAATTGCCAAGCTTCCGATTCTACTGATACGTAAATCCGTACTCAAAGCAGACTCACATAAATTAAATTTTTGAAGAGAGATAGCTTGTACTCTCGTGAGAGTACAAAGCAAGAGGAAACGACACGGGGCCCAGCACCATCAGTACCAGAGGCTGTCCACTATGACGAAATCAACCATTTCCTCGAGACTTCTAGTCACGGAAGATGCAACATGTGCGGCAACAATATTCGTCGGAAATGCGTCAAATGCAATAAGCGGCTGCACAAGATGTGCAGTGAGAATTATCGTAAGCAATAACTCTATCAATGATATAAGTTTCTAGGAGTAGCTGAGCGAGAGTAGGAAAGAATAGTCAGGAAAGCTTTATAGTGAATTGCAATTTTCTCCCCTGTTTTGTGATATAATATTATTCGATCATCAAAATGCTCTGATATTGTGCTATAACGTGAGTTTCATTAGCTTATTGAGGCTTAGGAATGTTGGATCTGTCAATGCACCAAAGAATAACCTTCATATAGGGATACCATATCTGTTATATTCTGTACCCCTAAGTGACCAACGTTCCGATTTTGGGAACATTATAAAAACAGCAAAGGAAACGAATTTTTAATACCTAAAGGTTTTATTTGCTCTCAGTCGACTCAATACGCATAACTTCTATGAAAGTTTTGTTTGAATTCAACCTATTTCTTAGTGCCGTCACTAATGGGTGAGAAGCACGGAATGCATTGGAGCGTGCACACCGAACAGCGGCAGTTGAGCAGGCCGCTGCCGCTGTTCGGTGTGCGCGTTCCAATGCATTCCGTGCTTCTCGAAAACTGTCAGCCTGCATGCCTGCCAGCTTTCGCTGAACTGTTTTGGTGTGCCAGCGCCCTTAAGAATTACAGATCTATAGCGTGACCACGTGACCAGTGGCTGATCTTTAACGTATCAAGTTTGTTTCCCTATTTTATACGATAAAGCGCATTTTTTTCAATAATTGATCCCTGTGGTGGAACCCCTCTTTTCCGTTAGTTTACTTGATTTCTTTAAACACCATGCTTTCATTTTAAAAATTCTTTAGAATGCAGCTGTCCAGAGCAGCTCGCTTTGCGCCGTATTCAGAATGCGGATTTTCTCATATATGGATCGTCTTTCAACACCAGCAACGTAAATATTTTATATTTGAAAATACGATTTATGATCGTGAAAAATGAACTTCATGTCTTTGCATTGAAACTGACAGAAAATTTCTTCAAGAGAGAGCCGAAAGAAAACAGCAACGGTTCAAATTCCGTCCTGAGAATAACACCGAGCTTCATACAAGTTGAAGTTTCCACTTAAAGTGAAAAGCATTACGTGCAGACACAGGGACGAATACACGGACCGATGGAGCCTCAAGCAGAATATACTAATTTTGTTATACGCTGCAGGGACTTACCACAATATAGTTGGCTTTTCTCCGTGCTTCTCTACATTCACGTCAATGGCTATAATGTGTCGAGCGTTTGTATGCATGATCATTCGAATGTGCGTAATTTTCTAACTTAGTTTCAAAACTCTAAATTTCAATAATGTCTAATTATTAATTTAAACATTGTAGAATTTTCTTCCCGAAGGATCCAACTACATACATTAAGGGTATCCAAAGGATTGACGTGTGCAAGCTTCCTTTACCTAATCCGCGAGGTAGCGTACCAGAGTAAGCCAATGAATTAACAAAAGAACTGCAATGCAATTCGCATTATTCTCTATAACAATTCAAGTCATTGACCTGAAGGGCTAAGAACAAACAATGGAACATAAAACCCGGATAAAAGTATAAGCTACGCTTTTACTATCATTCTCTATTTGTTCAAACAACGTTTACAGTTTAAAAGAAAGAGAAGTTAAATTTCTGTACCTACTGGCTTTACTCACAGCTCGCTAAGTTAAAATCACATAGCGAAAATTTAAGGCAACATTTCTATGCGAAAAGCCACAGCTGGTTGTAATAGCGTGAAATTCTACTACTTTAACGTCTGAAATGTATTGGAGTCTCTTATTCAACATATAATGTACGAGGCAAATTACGAAATCGTAGAATGTGCAGCAAAGGCATTAATTAGATTCGCGACTTACACACCAGAGGCAGAGCGAAATCAGGGATAGGGAGATGCACAGTCACCAGCACTCATGCATGGGAGGCCAGCTACGGCCACCAGACAAACGAAGCTGAGCGAAACCAAGAGTTGTCACCAGAAGCAGTGGAAGAGACCGTGGAAGAACTTTGCTTGGTAATTATTGTACTGATGAAAATAAAAGCAAGAGTGTCATCGGACTGAACTGGACACGAAGTCCTGGGGACTGCACTTCAAGATAAAAGAATGAATTCTTACAATATGATTGAAATGTAAACTAATGGTGGAAAATTGCTAGATATTTAACTAACCTAGTTTATTAAGTACATGTGACGTTTAAAATAGTAGACAATGTCCTCCTTGTTCAAGAGGGTTAGTGGCAAAGTATAGGGAAGTTGCTAACTTTGGGTCTTTACTAAGACAGGATAATATGAGATAAATTAATGGATTTCTTCAACGATTCGAGTAAAACGGAAAAGTTTCTGGACGTACGCCTCGCTGCTAATAGCTATAACCACGAGGACAATTCAATACCAGTTCAAAGTTAGTTCAAGAGGGTGAAGATCATCAAATGACGGGCGGACAACTCTTGGATTTTGCTAGCGAAAGAAAGAAACTGGTGCCACCCCTCATTCTCCGTGTCCGATGGGCAAGAGCTACCGAGTGTAAGGACCTTCCCAATATCATAGACAGACTAAAAAGACACAGGCAGGCACTTCTTCGGTATTTTTGCAGAAAAAAAAAAGAAAAATGATGGCGTTCACATTCGTCATTTTGTTGTTTTCATCATATGTTAGTATACAGGATACGAGCTTCATCAACATAGCTGCAGCAGCTCGAAATTTCGTCGATGCTTAAATGGCTTTTTAAAATGAAATCATCCTAAGTGTCTACATATATCCGTGCTCAGACATTAAGAAATGAACATGTTGTACATTTCTTCGATTACAACTCGTTAGTTTATAGCTTCCAGCTCCGCTCAGTCAATTTTTTTTTGTTATATGAAATTGTTCATGACACAATGACGATGGCTGAACGATGACGTCACAGGAATCTAAAGGTAGAGCTAAGCTGCACTTAGAAGCTGCCCGTCTGTGTTTTGTACTCAGAGTGGTATCCACAACACAGTGTGAGCCAAAATTCTCACACGACTCGTACTGTAGTTCCAAACAGCGTTCACTTTGGCCGTTGGCTGCACTGCTCTGATACTTCGTTTTCTACGGTTCACGAGTTAAACACACAATGTTGTCGCCGTTAAATTGAGGAATTTTATTGAAGAATAATCACCTGTTAAAGATAAGCCGCTAACGCATACAGGAAAGGGCGATGGCTTGTTAATTAAAGCACACGAGGAGCGTACTAGAACTAAGTATTTAAGATGTGCCAGATGACAACTGAACACAATAAAGGTAATAGAATGATAGGATTTATGGCTACATTTTGAACTGTAAGAACTAACTTAAGAATGGCATCGAACTTTAGCTGTTAACGATAAAAACTTCTGTTCAGAACAACTGACGTAGTTAGCTGACGTGACTAAAAGAACAGAACTGACGATTGTAAGAACTCGAGATTAAGAGAGCTGACGACGAACTGATCTCAAGAGAAACTGGCCATTAAAGAACTGACGTGTATAGGCTGGTGGCTCTGACACTATGTTCTGAAGGCCAACAATATTATGGGATACAACACCATCCTTATATAATAAAACGCTTCGTTTATTTAGTTATGTAGTGTCCGTTTTGAAGGAAATAGATGGGCGAAAAATAAGCCAGGTTGCAGATTTTGTAAATCGATGATCAAGTTGCGGAAGATGGCGACGGGCCGACTGCTGATCCTTATCCCTTTTTCTGAAGACACTTCTTGCTTGAAACACTTCTTGAAATCTGAACACTATGTATGTAGCTTCTGGAGTCCTATTTTAGAACTTTTTTCTCTAAGGTCACGACGCTTAAATTCGACATATAGTCAATGAAGCGCTCTGGAGGGGGTGATTTTTCACGGACAGTGGACAACTATTTCTTCTAGCTTACTGTTTTTCACTTCTTCTTCTACAGCAGTATTATTCCCGTTCAAAGAGGGTTCGCTGAAGCAGATCTTGCTATTCCATGTACATATTTCTGTCCATTACCATGTGCTCCTTAAGATCTTTCAGCTCCATACCACGTATATCATCAATCACACTGTCGTTCTCTGAAGGTGCGAATTTTGTTTCACAGTCAAAATTTCAGAATTTCAGAGAAGCTGACATTTAAGTTCCCGAGACCGTATCTTGGCTACGAAGCACTGACATGCATACAAGCTGGCTGGAGTTACATTCAAGTTTATTGCAGTATGTTGCTCAAGATTTTTTTCTACTTCTCATTATTGAAGACGCACGCCTAATCAAGAAGGAAGATAGGGAACATATAATTAATACGAGACTACTACAGTCTCAAGATCAAAGATGTTCTACGAATGCATGGAGAGAAATGAATCGTCTATGCGATACAGTCCAGAAAGACTTGAAGCAGAAAGGTTACACAAGTGAATGAGAGCTGCTGATAAGCGTGAGCGGGAAAATGAGGAAATGACAAGTCAGAGAAAAAAAGCCCCAGGCTGAAAGCACGGCAAAGAAACAATAAAGAAAATGAAGGAAATCAGAGAAGAAAAGATTCCGCAACGGATTATATTAATAAAATTTATCGATTATTGCGAGAATCTTTTCAAGCGCGGGTCCACTAGTAGATAAAATAATGCCTGCTGGAGAGGTAAAATTTTATAACATAAAATTATCATATTGCCAGCGTCAAAAAGATTAGGACGCTTCGTACTGCTTATTAATATTGTTAATATTTGATTTAGTGTGGGCTCAGTGCGCTACTACTGGCGGGCAATTCAGGCGAGAAGCTTCTCCAAGAAAGGATAAACGAATAGAGAAGAAAAAAAAAATACTCGTGTGAATAAAGCATTCCATCCCCGCCCCCTCTCATGGGATTAGATAGGAGTTCCATAGGATGAGTCGCCTTACCATTGGGTGGCCCATCTCGAAGAACAGAAGGGGAAGTATAGAAAACGTTCCTAACCTAACAAACTAACCTACTCAGCAGGAACTTTCGCTAGCTGCAGCATCTCCTGCGGAGAAAGCAATCGCAACAATCTCTGGGTGGTGAGTGATGCCAATATATATTGTGATAAGGATAGGGCCCGTAAGAATATACCCATGAGGGCTTTGTAGTGCTTATGACGAACAAGACTACAGCGTGAAATGACTTGATTTGCAGCCTAAATGTTACGAAAATATTGTGCAATTTGTAAAGGTACGAAAATGCACGAAGTTGTTATGTGTTGAACAACATTCGCAGCAATTGCGAAAACCCAAAAACGTCGATACAGCTGTGAGATAGTGTGGATGAGGTTTAACTGATTATTGTAGAACATAGCGAGATAGGTTCATCTCAATAAAACATTCTTCATGCGCATCTGCTTTTTATCAGAATCGGAAAATAATCATTGACGTATAGGCATTCGGATGCTGAGCCACTTAAAGCTTAAAAGCATTAGCATTCACAAATCTTTATCATCCATAAAGCTTTAGTATTTATTTTATAAAACAGTTGTACATATGATATATAGAGATACGGGGCATGTTATTCTATCTATATACTTATAAAACTCTGATAATCTTACGTGCTGGTTTACCTGAATGTCTCCGTGCACTTGGCTATTATGCATACCTAGGGAATAAACCGGGAGGAGGTCGGAGATTTCAGAAAAATCATGCTATAATTTGTCATTTGAATTCTTCATGAAGTAGCTCTGTGAGCACTGCATCCTGGGTACGACTTGGCTGTACTTTTATTCCAGAAAAATATTATTCTCTCTGTATTTTGTAATAACAAAAATAGAAAATTTATTTAAGGATATGATTCTAGTGAACCAATGGGTCATGGGCAGTCTAATATACATACTAATAAAACTGTGATAACTTGTTTGCTTGCTTGTTGCGTGGTTGTCATATGCATGCACACAATCTTCACTATTATATACTAGAGTACCCGCGCTGTCAAAATGACCGCGAGGAAATACTGAAGACCCATTACAAGAAGACCCACCTAAATGTGTTCAAGTCCACTGTCCCAGATATTCTTACTCCCCGTCTACTACTCCCCGTCTACTACGAGAAATGGCTCCAGTGATCGTGAAGCCTCTGCTAGAAATATTTAATCGGTCTCTGAGAACAGGAGAAGTTCTGCAGGATTGGAGACTAGCTAACGTGATTCGAATACATAAGAAGGGGACAAGGAAAGCCCCAGCAACTATCGACCAGTCAGTCTTAAATCGGTCGTCAGCAAAAACTATCGAACGTCTCCTGAAAGAGAGCATCACTGACCACCTGAGCATGCATCAGCTCATATCCGACTCTCAGCATGGCTTCCGAAATGGAAGAAGCTGCTTAACAAACCTTTTGGACTTTCTCTCATAAGTTACGGATATTAAAGATGAAGAGAAGGGTGTAGACCTTGTGTATCTAGACTACCAAAAGGCTTTTGATGAAGTCCCACATCAACGGCTAATGAAAAAATTGGAAGCCCGTGGCATCCAGGGAGCGTATTTACGATGGATCGGAGCAGCGAGTGAAGCTTGAAGGAGAAACGAGTGACCGGACGCAAGTATCATCAGGGGTGCTACAAGGTAGCGTGCTTGGCCCACTTCTGTTCTCAATTTACATCCACAATCTGGATCTTAACATCAGTCGGAAAAGCAGTAAATTTGCCGATGGTACAAAATATGTCATCCTGCCACAAAAAGAGCCGAGCTCCAACAAGACATTGACCACCTCATGAAATGGAGCACAAAGTGGCAGATGAGCTTTAATGTCGACAAATGTTCAGTAATGCATATAGGGCTCAGGAACCCGTCAACTCCTTTGAAAATGAATGGGACGGAATTGGCTCCTGTCACCCAACAACGTGACTTGGGAATCACTATTACAAACAAACTACAACACAGTCAGCAAGTTGACATGAGTGTGAAAATGTCAAGCAGAGTACTTGGATTCATCACCAGTAATTTTGAATACAAATCCAAGGACATCATCGTTCCCTTGTACAAGGCATTAGTGTAGTCACACTTAAAATTTGCTGTTCAATTCTGGTCGTCACATCTCTGCAAAGATATCGATAACATGGAGAGAGTCCAACGCAGTGCAACGAAATTGACACCTCAGTTGCGAAACAAGCCGTATGAATATCGCCTAAAGGAACTGGGTCTGATCTCTCTCGAACAAAGACGACTCAGCGGGCAACTAATATAAACATTCAAGTATTTGAATTGCTTCAACGACGTACCTATAACGGGACTCTTTGAAAGAGACCTCAATGATCGCTTGCGATACAACGGTCGAAAACTCAAGCATGAAACGCGAAGAACGACCTTAAGTCAGCAGTTCAGTCCGTATTTCATAGTCACAATTTGGAATAGACTCCCTTCCGACATTGTTAGTGCGGAATCAGTCAACGCGCTTAAAAATCGTCTTGACATTCATTGGGAGAGACATCTCCCCACAGCTAAAGATTCTCCTCCAGGAGTCGCACACTCTTAACGGCCAAAGTCTCCGAGGCATCCCTAATCCATCTTCTACTCTTTTCCGTTCCAACTACACTGTCTGACATCTTTAACTCCGCATAGCAGCGGCTATTGATCGTGATTGCGTGCGTGCATGATCGTCACTTTTGCTGGGACTCTTCTCCCTCCTCTCTTTTCTCCTTCGCTTTTGCCCAGTCTTTTATATCCTGCTAACATAATGGTAATAGCTCATAGAGGGCCAGGGCGTAAGTTTCGGTGTCTTTTTAGGAATGGGCCTGTTAGTTCGTCTACTGCCGTCTATCTAATCTAATCTAAACATGTTTTTGTTATTAATGTTTATGAAGGAGACACTACAACAGCCGACTAAAAAAAAAAAAAAAAAAATAAGTGCTCTCTTTTTCAAAGCACCTTATCAGCACAATCGTCCCCCACCTTAGATACACGAAAAAAATCTTCCATTATCAAGCTGTAAAACATTAGTGCATAAACTAAATTCCCAACTGCGTATCATAAATACCGAACGATTGGTTTTCAGTACATCTGAGTTTTTCTATTGAAGCGAAAACTGCTCCGTCAAAGAAAGACAGCAAGCCAGAAGAAACAATTATGTCTACTGCCCCCTGAAAAACCATGGCTTCGTGTAGGCTTCGTTGATCATCTACGCTACTGGATTTATAAGACGTGAACTGAGGGCAAACAGCTAAAAGGTAAAGGTAAAGTCAGCTTGACAACACCCCAATTGGGAAACCCACACGCACTGGTTCGTGCTGCAGATATAGGCCAACAGGCCCCAGCGGAGTATACACCAGCAGTCGACCACAGATCGTTTAGAGCTATGGCACCAGTGGCGGAAACCTCTATGCGACAATCTGCGTCCCCAACCCTCCCCAATTCCGGATGCTGACTGATCACGCCAAGCGCTGCGAAGAACTTGCCTCCTTGGTAGGGAGGTTTGAACCTGAGGCCTTGAAAGTCAATGTCATTGTGCTGCCACTACGGGTCTGAATAAGAACAGAACCTGCAAATATCTTCATTGTTTCTATATCAAGAAGTGTTTCAAGTGAGAAGTGCATTCAGATGAAGGGATAAGGATCCCACTTTCGCCATCTTCTGCAATCTGGTCATCGATCTCTATGAAAACGCAACTTAATAAAAAAATCTGCGACCAGGCCTAGTTTTCGCCTTTCCATTTCTTCAAGAGTGAAACACGAAACATATAAACAAATGTATATTCACACGTCGTTCATTCCTAGTATAGATAGGGAATAAACTGAGAGGAGCTCGGAGATTTCAGAATAACAACGCTTCACTTTGTTATTTCATTTCAGCATTAATATGGAAGAGCTCTATGACCACTGCTCTATAACCACCTGTGACACCTAACTACACGCAAAGGCTCTTTTCCCAACTGGAATATAACAGAATAAAGAACAATTGTAGAGAAACAGCACAGCCTGAGATTGGGATGATCAATTAATCTTCTGAAATAATTTTGGGGAAGAGAAAATATAGAATGAATGTTGGTCGGAAAGCTTACTTTACCCTTCACTGCTTGACTTAATGTTGCCCTTCCCGTAGGACATAGGAAGTATCATATATGAAAAATCATACAGTGAAGGGTCAAGTATGAGATTTTTATGTCGTTACAGCTGATAATAGAAAAAGAAAGGAAGATTATTCTAGGCATAAGATATAGATTACAGCTGCAGATGTATTAACAATTTGCGATGCGGTAAACAGTTGTAGTTTATGAAGGATTTTGTTTGAGGTATCAAGTATAGTTGAAATGTAGCGATATGACGTAAGTTAATCAGCTAGTGATGTAGTTACATCCTTAAACTTTCTTTTTCATTTTGATTTTCTATCACGCGAAGCATTTCTTTAAAATTCGCTTACTCTAGAGTCTAAAACGATATGGCTTCTTATTCGGCTTGTTCTGTATTACCGAATGTAGGAATATTACAGTTAATGTGGAATGAGCAAGCGCTGTGAAAAATTTTCTTAAGACGTCAAAAAAATAAAAAAATTATTGCTAAGAACATAAAGTTTTTTCAAAGTATTTCCTCTATCATGAGTCATAACTTTTGTATTGCGATATAGAAAATTCCAGGAAATACTTAACGCAGTTCGATTCTAAAAATACTAAGCTCTTCTCACGCACAGCCTACGCATCTCTCAACTGCTGCAGATTGCTTTTGCCTGCAGAATGCTAACTCGGTGAAGTGGTTACGGAGATGAGAGTATGGAGGAGAAGATACATTTCCTTTAAATGTTTCACGAAGTTTCTGCAGGACAGACGAACGATATATTTATAGAACGAAGTGCACTTATTTTGTGGCGAAAAGGAACATATTGGTGGCGACTAGGCTGCAACGACCTCGCTACGCTCTTCCATATGCAATACATTAGGAAATTTCGAGCAATCATTGACTGCCGAAACGATCGCGATTGCAAATTGGGTCATATTTCGCAGCGTTCAATATTACGCGCATCCGAAATGTTCAGGATGGCCAATAAATACGCAACCATCACGTCGCTGGCCCCATGATATTGCTAATATGTCTACATGTATAGTGACCCAGCGAGCTATGCGACTTTCAGTAAACCTTTGTCCTTTTTTATAAAATTTCAGCGTTTAAATGCAGGCACATTGCTGCATTCTTGGAAGTTACGGAGCTACTGGTAGAAACTAAACTTTGATTTGGAAAGAGAGTTAGTTTATCGAAATGAATTAACATCAAAATTTAAACCAGTTGTCGCATTGACAACTGAGAAGCGCTCTGAGAGCGCATACCTCCGCCAAGCAAGGCAGTGGCAAGGAAAAATTCAAGTTTGTCCTGATTCGAGAATTTCTCTTCAATCATGACCAAAATTTCTAGTAACATTTCTAGCAGTTCCTGCATATTTCTCGAGAGCTATTTATAACTTTTTGCGTTATGTTCTGACAAACAAAAAGACAAATACAGAGACCGACACCCAATTGTTTAAATAAACCATCACTGATATTTCGCTCTTATGTGTTCTAACTATCATGCAAATTCCATAAAGAATCGTTTGTAACTTTTTAAGGCATGTGTTGCTGACAACCAGTAAAACAAACACACAGTCAGACAAACAGAGCAATGGATAGATCATCGCAAAAGTTTGTTCATTTGCTTTTCGCAATATTCCTTACATATCCTGCAAATTTCAAGAAAACCTGTTGATAATTTTCTGAGTTATAATGCCAAGAAAAATATGTAGACAAACAAATTATTAATGGTTTAACGGATCTTCACTAAAATTTAATTATATGTTCTTTTTAATATACTTAACAATCACTGTGAATTTCATGAAGATTCGTCCACAGATTTTTCAGTAATCTTGGTGGCAGACAGACAAACACACAAACGCCTAAAAAAGATAACGGAGGTAATAAATTTAGGTCAGTCCCTATCAGGACACAGTCAGGATTGAAGGAAATGCAATAGTATGCACAGATATTATTCACTTCACGGTGTAAATATGAAAAGTAACCGAATATAATATGAATTGAAGCTCATATTTAAGAAATTTTGAGAGAAACATCAAAAGTCTGTCGGATCTTTTTAACTTGCATATCATCACTGTCATTGTTTTTTTCTTTAGGAATTTTTCTTCAGAAAAATTGTCTCCCTTTCAGTGGAGTTCATAGCAAATCAAAAATACGGAAAAAGAAAGGAAGGGACATGTAGTATGTCAAGTAAATGCGAAACTCCAATGCTTGGGTATTACAAACAGGGAAATAAGAGAAAGAACGGCGAATATAGATCATCAGCACTCTGGAGTAAAAAGAAACGAAAAAAGAAAATGGATATGAGAAGAAAGACGTCTCATTAGCTCATGCATAACTATTTCTACGAATACCTTTGAGGTCGTCTTGGGAGAGCGACTCCCTTAAACACATGATCGGAGCAACTAACTAAGTTATGGAGCCTATACGGTACAGTATACATGATGCACCCTGTGGGCGTTATAACATTCAGTATTTATTTTCTAGACTTTGGCAGACATGGCAGTAGACGGAACTACGAAAAGAGCACCGATATTACGAATAAAAGGACAAACCCGCTGGAGCACTCTGCAAGCGCATACCTCCGCCAAGCAAGGCAGTGTTAACGAGGAAGTGAAATTGGTCTTAAAACCAGGATTTCCTTCTTATCATCACCACAATTTGGTCATTTGTTCCTTACGATGTAATTTTCCTGAAAATCCTTCTCGAACTTTTCCAGTCCTGTTCTCACAAACATAAAACAAATATTAGTTAAACTTACAAACGGAAGAACAGATCATCATTAGAGTTTTTGTCATTGGGGCCTTTGAACATCTGTAACAATTTCTATAAATTTCATAAAGATTTGTTCATAACTTTTCGGAGTTACGTTACGGACAAAAATAAGAAGAAACTAGAAACCCACAAACAAACAAACAAACAAAAAACCCAACGGACAACCAGATCAACTCAAAAACTGAGTCATTTGCTCCTAGTTAGATATCTAACAATTCTGGCAAATTTTATCAAGAACCGTCCATAACTTTTTGCGTAATGCTAAGAAGAAAGAGAGAGGCAGACAGACATGCTCTATAAAAACAATACCTCCATGGCGGAGTAAAAAGTAGCCCCCGAATTAAAGGGTTCGTATTCCGAGAGGAATATCACCTGCAGATTTCAGCCTTATAATAAATATTAATTGGGAAATAATTAGTTTCATCGGCAGTAGGAGTGCATTTTGGGCTTCATTTTGCTATCAATTGAGTCGTTGAAGTTTTTTTAAGCCTAAAGGGTTAATCTTGTGTGAAGGTACTGCTTAACTTGGCCATAGTTTCGGATGCGAGTATTGGTTTCGCCTCTGTGCGTGGATTGTGCTGCACAGATTAGCCACCACCCGATTAATTGCGCTTGAAATGGCAGAAAATTTATTTTTCAGAGGGAGGTTGAATTTTCGGCAGCCTCAGTAGTGATAAGTTGAGTTTTTTATACCTGAAACTCGATTTAAGGTGGCCAAGCGAAGCGCTCCTGCCTGGAGAGCCGGACAAGTTGTGCCTAGTGAGTTAAACTTATCTCGTCTTTGCCGTGATAATATATGGTACATTTAGGCTTGTTTTCACACTTGCTTTCCCTTGGGTGGTGATTCTAATCACTTGAGTGTACCGTTTTAACCTGGCAATCTACATCACTTGCTACGGAAGGACCGTTACCACAAGTAGCAAAAAGGAAGGTTGAAAAGTTGGCACCGAGCGAAACGATCCGGAAAGCTGAGCTAAAAGTTAATTTCTGTTTCAGCCTCAAGCCTTGCAATGCGCCAGGAGCAGAAAGCCAGCAAGCATCACACCTTTGGTTCGACATATCAGCATTAGTCTTCACCTTACATTCCTTACTTTCCTTTACGCAGAAGACTGCTACCAACAGTAGCCTGTCGATAGACTTCATCCAAGTTACAAACATCGGCGACATCATCTACACACAGCATAGAGAATATCCACAGACGCAGCCGAAATATCCCTAGCTACAATAACCTATGCAGGCAGCGAGGCGGCAGAAGCACTGTACTATACATATATATATATATATATATATATATATATGCGCAACAACCCAAACGGCGAGAAGCAGGACTTAAAACGAACCAACGTGGTGTATGAGCTTACTTGTAAAGCTGGGGACTGCAAGCTCCAGAAAACCTCATACATCGGTATGACCACCACCACATTATCCCGACGGCTCACCCTTCATCTACAATCAGGCGGAATAAAAGCACACAT